>CACVCL010030895.1:0-40226 GCA_902729485.2 Mus minutoides
ATCTATCTATCTATCTATCTATCTATCTATCTATCTATCTATCTATCAGCCCAGAGTTTTATGAGGATGCTGGGGATCTGAGCTCATATCTTCATGCTTGTGAAGCAAGTATTTTATCAGCTGAGTCATATCTGTAGCCTCCTGAGATCATCTGTCTGTCTGGGGCATTGCTGGGATTCGTTTCTACATCATTTCCTGGTCATACCCATCCAAGGTCAACATGGTGGCTATATCAGTAGCTCACTTGCCATTAGGACTTTACACTTCCCTTCTAAGTGGCACAGAAAAGAAGCTGAGGCCATCATATCAGCAGGGGATTTATCATCAATGAAGTGATCGTTTATCTGAATGATCATTTACCTTATACCAAGAATCATTTCAAAGGCCATACATGGCTGCTTATCCTTTATCTTACAATGAGTTAAGATGATCATTTTTGTGTGTTTAGTTGAGACTAAGGTACAGCTAGGTTGCCTTGTCCAAGTTCATACAAATAGTGAGATGAAAAGGTGAATTTCAAAAGAAGGTACCACGGTCCCAAACCTATACTACGTATCCTTTCCCTCCTCTTCTCTTCTCTAGTATGAATGACAGCCTGGCCACTCTAGTATGAATGACAGCCTGGCCACTCTAGTATGAATGACAGCTTGGCCACTCTATTATGAGTGACAGCTCTATTATGAATGACAGCTTGGATGGAAAATAGATACCTTCTCTTGATACTAGTTTCTTCTCTAACACCTTCTTCCCTTTCCTAAAAAATTCACCAGATTTCACACACAATGATTATACTTGCTGTCTGCAATTTCTCAAGATTCCCTCCTACAAAATGTCCTCTCAACGACCTCACTAAAATCGCCCCGTCAAGTTCCGTCCCGTGTTGATAAAGTAGATGGGAAATTCTCATTTTGTATCTTCTTTGCAGAGCCCAGAGCCAGCAATTCCTAAAACCTTCCCATTGGTTGCCAGGGTATACCACATCCCCTTCCATCACAAGCCACTCTTCAGCCTCAAAGCCAGCACGTTCTGGTCTTCCTGGCATCTCGCCATGGGTCTATCTCAGGATTCTAGTCTTACAATGCTTCTCTTGTCTGTCTACAGTCTGGAGACGTCATTCAGTTTCATGGTTTTCAGTACCTACCCCTTCTGTGTTTATGTCACCAACCTGTGCTTCTCCCTTAACTGGAGACGGTAACATCATCCAGGACCCAAATTTCACATGTGTGAGAATGAGCTCCCGGTTAAGCCCAGCAACACTTCCGTGGCTTGTCCACGTGGCTTCTCACCACATCCATCACCGCTCCTCATCTTAGCTCCTGCCACCTCCTGCCTGGATGACTGTCATAGTTTCCTAATTATTTTCATGTTTCCACTCTTGTCTAGAAGAATCAGATCATGTCACTGCTCTGCTCAAAACAATTGGATGGTTTCTCCACATGAGGAACGGGGGCTGGTTCTAGTTTCCAAAGACGGCTACTATGGCACTGTCTGGCATACACACACTCTTACAAATGTGCTTTTTTTTTTAAGAGTGAAATTTGCATTCTATCTCTTGATCTGGACAGGCTTGGGGATTGGCAAGAAGGTAAAGGTAACTTTCAAGGAGGAATCACGCACACCAAGGTGGTAGTACACCACTCATCTGGTTCTCTGAAGACTCTTGCTACAGATCCTTGAGTTTTCATCCAAAGACTCCAAACACCTCAATTTGCCATGCTGTGGGGAAGCTCGTATCCTGGGCAGAAGCTGTTTGCCGATGTCCCCTCTGAGAAGCACAGCTGAGGTCCTAGGTAGCTGGAATTACCTGCAGGCCCATGACAGGGGAGACCTTATAACCTTTAATCTCCACCTGTCGACCTTGGGGTCTCCAGGGGGAAAATTCTATGCTGTGGAAATAGTATGGAAAGTATGTAAGACGTCTCTCACAGGATTCCCACCACACAACCCACGAGTGTGAGAAAATGATGATTGTTACTGTACGAAAATGGGAGCAGAACCACAATGACACATGCCTCCCTTGGGCCCCGCCCTCTTCCTCCAGGTACCATTACACTAATGATAACAGCCAGCATACTTTGTCATCATTTGACACTCACAACATCAGGAAAAGTATTTACCTCCTCCTAATTCTCCATACAAATGTCAAGATTCGATTTACTACTTGGCTCTCGCGAGGAAGCAAAGACTAACATGGTTACCATTACCTTTAAAATATCTCCACATAAAACCCAGAAAATAAACACCCAGTCAGGAAAACCAAAAGGTTTATAGCAAGAGAATTTTAACCTTGAAAACCACCCAGCCTCAGAATCTTGAGTTTATGTAGGAGTTTGAAAGTAATTTGCCAAGTGGGCAAAATACTCACGCAGCCCCCGGGGGGATACCAGCGCTGCTATGAGTCGAGAGATGGGGTGTCACATTCCTGAGTCTACGATACCGCCCGTGCGCCTAGTACTTTGAAAAAAGCACCACAGGCTCCATTTATCAACTTAAAATTTATGTTCTGACTGCCTACTGTGTTCTTAAAGTTGCTTTCGACACGGAGAACTCTGCAAGAAATTAAAGAAAACGGGTACCTCAAACAACTTACATTCTTCTCAAATAGAGTGATCTGGCTGCCAACACTCCCACTGACTGGAGCTTTAGAACTAAGAGATGGCAGTATTTGCCACTTGCTCTTTGTTCCTGACCACACTGGATGCAAGATACTGAGCTAGAAGAACCCTTGTACCCTGGCTCAGTTAGATGATGATGATGTGTTTTTTTGTCAGTAATCTTTATTTCCAAATAGAAACCACTAAATATTTATACATATTTATATAAATTATGTGATAGCATTCAGCAGATCAAGATCTATAAAATGCTATGGTTTGCTTTGTAAATTTTAATTGCGCAATTTCTTCTTTTTCCGGAACTTCTTTCCTTCTGCATCTGCTGCTTTTTCAGCCATGATTTCCGATGCGTTCTTCTTAAATCCATTGTTCTCTCTCTCTCTCTCTCTCTCCCCCCCCCCTGTATGTTATACATACATATTGCTGTGAGTGTGTCAAGCACACACGGATGCACGTGGGCATGTATGTACCTGTGGAGGCCAGGTCCAGGCTGGGCAATTCCTCAGTCTCTCTTCATCTTGTCTTTTGAGATGGCTCTTTCAACTGTAGCTGGAGCTCATTGGTTCAGCTGGGCTGGTCGGCCAATGAACTCCTAGGATCTGCCTGCTTTCCCCCAATCAGAGCTGGGATTGCAGACATGCATGGCTATACCCAGCTTTCGCATGGGTACTGGGATCTGAATGCGGTTGGGACTGACTAAGGTTCACTGACAGAGGCATCTGCCAGCCCCCAAGCCTTTTACTCCTGTGAGAAGAGACAGACTTACAGCTGCAATTTCTAAGTCTCTGTATCAATCCTGCAGGTTCTGGGACTATGAAAGTCAATGTTGGTCACGTACCTCCTGTACAACTTTGCTATTCTTGACATTTTAATCACACCATCACCTTTCATACTTGTGAAGATGCGTCCTTTGCTCTACAGATGAAGAAAGATGTCTCAAAGATACTACATGATTCCAATGGTTAAAAAAAAAAATCCTAAAAGAGGGTGGGGCCACGAGTACCTGCCTTCTCCTTATATGGCAATTCCTCTCCAAAGTGGGAGATCACCTGTGGGCCCACAGACTTTCAGTAGCTAGTTCATTCCAAATAAGCTGGCTGCTTTCTAAATGACCTTCCTTGTCTTGTAAGAGCCTCGCATAACCTCTGATCCAACAAGAGGATTGGAGGTCTAGAAAAGCTAGGAGGTTGGGGGTAAAGTTGCCAATTTAGCCAATGAAATCCAAGGTGCTCAATTAAACTTGAATTTCAGACAAAAAGGTTGTTGTTGCTGTTATTGTTGTTGTTGTTATTATTATTGTTGTTGTTATTATTATAGCATGAGTATGTCCCAGATGTTGCATGAGACATAGTAAAATTTTGTTGTTTAGACTTAAAATTAATCAGGCTGTCAGAGAAGGGATCCACAGTCTCCCCTTTTCTGCCCCCTTCCTGCAGGGACTAAGGTCTCCTTCTCAGCTTGGTTCCGTATCCAGCCCTTCCCACTGCAGAATTTTTCCAATTTCCAGACTTACCCTGTTTGCTCCACTTTCACAGATGTTGCTTCTTGAGCCCAAAGAAAGAGTTACCTGGCGCCCTCCGCCCTGGCCTTCTTGGCTGGCCTTCAAGCCAACCGCACCCGCTTGCTTGTTCTGTGCTGGTGTCCTTCCTGGTGATGGTGAAAGGAAGGAAGGCAGCACTTTCAGCACCCTCAGGAGAAACCAGACCCCGAATGATAGTGAAGTCCTTTGGCATTTACTTCCTGCTCTTTCTGTACCTCCTCTGCTCTGCCTCTAGCTCAGCTATAACTCAGCTGGTTTTAGAAGTGTCCCCAGGGAGGTACCAGAAGATTCCCAGCTTCACAGCCTGCAGAAGCTGTGAAAAAAAAAAGAAAGAAAAAAAGAAAAAGAAAAAGGTGAGGGCGGAGGCAGCAAATCCTGGCTCTGCCTTGTACTTCTGCTGCTCTGAACAAGATCGAGACAATTCCTCATTTTGATTACCTACCATGCTAGCAGATTGGGTTCATAGTCATTTGGCTACATAGGCTTGGGCAGGACATCATGATAGGAAAGGAAACTCTACATCTTATAGTGGACAAGAAGTAAAGCAGAAGGGCCTGAGAGCCAGGCATAACTAGGGATACACTTCTTCTGGTCAGACTCCACTGCCTAAAGTTTCCAGAACTTTCCACCAGCTGGAGACTGAGTGTTAAACTTATGAGAATGTGGGAAAGCTGCTCCAGAGGAAGTCCTTCGTACAGTTTGACTGTTAGCCACAGTGTGCTTGTGGGGAATATAGGTGAAAATATGGTTATTTTGACTGATTTTTATACATTTAAAATCAATTTAACACTATAAAATGTACAGTTTTTTTAAAAAAAATAGAGGTTGTTTTTAATTTAATTTAAAATATTTTATTTCTCTCTATGTGTTTTGCTCTGTACCATGTGTGTGCAGTAGCCACAGAGGCCAGAGAAGGATGTCAGATCCCCAGAACTGGAGTTACAGATGGCTGTGAGCCACCGTTTGGATACTGGGAATGAAACCCAGGTACTCAGGAAGAACAATGACCCATTTTCCCAGTCCCTAAAATATATAGTTTTACTATAACACTGTGCTTCATTACATTTTAAGGAAAGCTGATTGTGGCGGCTCAATTCTTTAATCCAAGCATCTGAGAGGCTGAGGCAGGAGGATTGATATGAGTTTGAGGTCAACCTGGGATACTTAGTGAGGTCCAGCCTAACCTAGCTGTTTTGAAACCTATGTCAAAAAAAAAAAAAAAGAAGAGTCTATTGGTAAATAACTATGAATGTATTTTTGAACTTATTTCAGAGTTTTAAAAAATATATATAATAAACAGCCACAGTCTGAAAAACTGCGTAACATTGAATATTCATTTTTACCAATTTATGAGTGGTAACGAAAACCATGCGCCAATGAACAGAAGATAGAACTTTATGTGCCCCAGTGAAGACTCAGAAATAAGTAGAAAGCCAGCAGTGGCCAGGTGGGGTTCCTGCTGACTGCACTGCCTGGCCCCAGAGAACAGTAGCTCCACCCCCCTCCCCGTACTGTTGGCTCTTTTACACGAAGAATTATCCTGTGGAATAATTTCAGAAGCATGTTTTCCTTCAAGCATTCAACAACCCTTTTGAGAATTGTGTTCACAGATAATGACTAGAAGCAAGAATTTTTGGTCTCTGCTTGCTGCAGTCACCCAGTACCAGGAACAAGCCTGAGGCCTAGCAGGTGACCAGTAAAGAATCCGACCACATGTGCTGCTTTCCCCAGGGCTGCCCCGTATGCACTCACTGCCACTGGAGTGAGACACCAGCGTGCCCTCCCTAAGATGCCAAGAGCGTGACAATATCCCACAAGAGTGCTAGCGAGCGCGGTCCTTTCTCTTGCTGCACATTTGTGAAAGGACAGTTTATAAAGAATGGAGTGATAGGCTTTGGTCCAGTGGGGATTTTTGTTTCCTTGTTTGTTTGTAACATATTTTTAATATATATTTATATTTTCAAAATTTGTGCAGTGAACATGATGTGGATTTGTGAATGGGGAAAGTGGGGGGTTTTTGGTTTTGTTTTGTTTTTGTTTTGTATTTTTGAGATTAAAAGCCAGCACTTGGCTCTTGCCTAAACCATCTTCACGGATTTAGAATAATCACGTAGATGAAATTCTTGGCTCCTGAGCAGCAATCCTCTGCCTTATTAGGACCTTTGCTATGTTTCTATGCTGACCTGCAAGAACTCACTTCTTCCCACCATTGTCAAAGGTGGCGTTCACAAAAACTGAACCAGAGCTGCTGTCCATACGTCTCACTCAAACCCAGTCTTTTCTTCATATCAGAGGCAAACCTTTATTCAGGCTAGGAATGTAATATTGCAGAGGTATGCTTCAAATTCTGGGGGGAATTAGATGGGGGAAGAAAGGGATGTGGGATGCCGGAGGGAAAGAAATAGAGAACCACACTCCACCCTCAGCAGAGAAGCTGCCAAAGGGGAGAGTGGGCACTGCAGGCCTTGGTGTGCTTGGGTGGCCAGTGACACTCTTTTGAACTCCATATCCTCAACACAGTGTCCTTACTATCATCCTCTGACCTCATAACATTGTGTCCCTTGATCCTCCAACTCACAGGCCTGGAGTTACGTCTTTTTGGGCCACTGCTGGGCTCAGACCCTAGCATCCTACAGGGGTTCCCTCAAAGGCCTCGTCTTCACCATGGTTTCTACTTCCAACTACTGGCTCGTTCTTCCATCAATAAATTTCCACCCTACCAGGCATCATTGGGGACCACCACACACTCTGTCTTCACAGAGCTTTCCTGGAGGTGGCTGTCATCACTGGAACATAAGTGAAAGGAATGACATCCAAGCACCTACTGTGTGCAAGTGTCCACCGGGGATGCATTTCAGTCCTTCGACATCATCAGAGTTAATTGGAGGAAATGTGGAGCAGTATTGGCTCAGAGAGGGAGTCAGAGTGGACCCCACCTGGGCAGAGAACATGTGTATGGGAGCCATTTGCTGCTTTCATCACTCGCCTCCATGGGACGGAGCCACATCTGGATCCCATTACCATTATGAAAGGTACAGGCTTCATGCTTGCTCCAAAGCCCAGCTCTGATTTCACAACCAGCTCGGAGAAGCAGGAGGCAAGTAAATACTTCCTGTACCATTTGTAATCAACATGCACTTGACATCAATAAACTGGGGTAATTACATTATCATTATCATTACCGTCATTATTACTGGACACAATCTAGGAGACATTAATAGATGCTTCTACAGAAGACTCCTGGGACATGTGGGACTCAGATTGGGGCAAAGAGGGTAGCAGGAGGGGGCCATTTGTCTCTTCCCTTAGCCAAGTGGATGAGGGCTTTGAAAATGCCCACCAAAAGACAGTTGTGTCCCATCCTTTCTTCCACACAAAAGTGACAAGAGCGCTGAGCCTTCAGCACCTCCTGGAAGCCTCAGATATTAAAACAGGACAATATCTTCCAGTCTTTAGGTCCAAAGCAAATCTGTCAGTCTTAGTATCTAACTATCTCATCTATAGCCCTCCCTCTCTCTTCCTCTCCCTCCCCCCTGCTTCCTCTCTCCCCCTCTCTGCATCCCCCAGCATTGACTGGGACCCTTAAGACTGACCAGCACACTAGGCTATAGAAGACTCAAACTTGAACTTGAGTTCTAGCGTCTCTGCCGCCCTCCACCCTTCCCGCTGAAAGAGTTCCCCTGAAGGATGGTTTCCTGGCCAGCATTCTCTTGAAATGACTCAAGACTCTTCGCTTCTGTCCTGCCCCCTCCACCCCAAAGTGCCCCCCCCTCCCCGGCCTTCTATCTGTAGCTGTGCTTGACTGCACTGTAAGTACTGGGGGAGTAGCTCATCACCTGGCCTGAAGATAGAACAAATAACTGAACTCCAAAGCAGGTCTATCCGTTGGATACCTGCTAGGCAGTGTGTAATGTTGACATGAATTTTAGTAGAGGGTGAGGAGAAGGTGTTACTTGATTTGCCCTTTAACCAAGTAGGCAGGAGAACTTTCTGGAAGGCGTATGTTGAGGATATTCACTCCATTATTTCTTAGCTGATTTCCTTAAGATGAAGCTTAAGGAATGGTCGGAGTGGGAAATGTGACCAAGAAAGGCCACAGATGATTTTAGTACACTATTAGGGTTTTTTTTTCTGATAAGATTATGTTTCTAATATAATAACAGAATCTAATAGTATTGAGTATTTCTATTGATACTGTATTCTCTATTAGTGTTTCCAAATGCCAGACCCCATGACCCTGTGTTTTCAGATTCTTGGCTTCTGCAGTGGCTAAGCCATGTGTGTAATGAAGCTACTTGCTAACTCGACACTCACAAATGCCATCCACACCAGGACCTCTACCTCTACACTCCCTCCCTGTCCTACATTAGGTTTCTTTCATCTTCACGGCTGTCTAAATTTTTTTTTTAAAGAACGAACCAGTCTTGATTTTGAAAGTCTTTGTAGTCCTGACTGGCCTTGAATTCACAGCAGTCCTCATTTATCTGCTTCTTAAGTATGGGGATTATAGGATGTGCTGCCACCTTGGCAGCACACCTGTACAGTTATATGCATATGCAGGGAAGGGTGTGTGTGTGTGTGTGTGTGTGTGTGTGTGTGTGTGTGTGTGTGCACATGCACAGGTGCATACACAAGTGCCAGAGGTCTATGTCAGGTGTCTTCCTTTCTGCCTACCTTATTTTTCTGAGACCAGATCTCTTACAGAACATGGCCAACTGTTCAGAACCCAGGGATGCTTCTTTCTGGGTCCTCCCAATGCTGGAATTACAGGCATGCTGGCTTTCTCTATGGGAGCTGGGGATCACCCTCACTCTGGTCCTGGTGTTTACACATTAAGCACTTTCTGAACCCAGCCATTCTTTCATAACTACCTTCGTTCTTCAGACCCACCCACTGGTCATGGCTTGAGATCATTTTCAGGCTCAGGGACTACAAACTATATTCCAGTGCAGCAGAGGACCTTGGCTTTGCTCCTGAGTGCCATGGGCATCAGGGTCAGTTCCTAGGAAAGGTCAAGGGTGTCTGTGCTTTCCATTTTACTAGATTCCTCCTGGGCTGTTTTCTGTCTCTGAGGCTGTCTCCCCACACCCTGCCATCTCAGGGTGCTATTGATCAGGAGTCAGTTCTCTGCCCATCTGATAGCTGCTTGCTTCCCCGACTGTATTTCTCTGACTCTGAGATGTCCTGACTTCCCAGATGCTCCAGTGTAAAAACATGCACTTTCAACCACAGAAATGGATGCATAACATCAGTCCTTGTGAGTTCATGACTGTTTCCTTTTTCGGGTTTGTGACTCAGGTCTCAGTCACTTCATGGTGACTTGAGGGAGTTGGTTTTCTCCTTTACACCATGAGTTCAGGTGTAGAATTCAGGTGTAGACATCAGCTGTCAGGCTTATGTGGCAAGCACTTTTTCCTGTTGAGCCATCTCATCAGCCCCGGTGTAGACCAGGCTGGCCTCACACGCATGATTCTTCTGCCTCTCTATTTTCAGCATACCCTACTTTCTCTCTAGAACCCAGCCAAGTTGCTGCGAGAAGAAAAACACCACGCAAACCTAGTTCAGAAACAATAATAACTCAATGTCTGGGTGCAACAACTAGAATCCTAACCCTGTAAGCCATATTAAAATCTAACTTCTCTGGTGGCGAATCCACCAGGATTCGCCATATGCCAGGAGACACTAGTGGGTAAATCTTGTCCTCATGCTATCCCTGTCCAACAGGGCCTCTCTCTCTCTCACCTTCTCCTCTCTTACCCTCTCCAACCATGACTGTCTATTTCACTAAGACACAATACAACACTCAACTCAACAAAACATACCAATAAATCCCCCTCAGTTCCAAACACCCACAGTGCTCTTCCGTGTGAGAAGAGCTGGAAACCAATGGACCAGAAGAGGACGCATCCTTAATCTTTTGTGTCTTTGATCACTTGAGAATTGTAAATTATTTTTATTGTGATTAAAAACAAACAAACAAACAAACAAACAAACACAATACTATGAAGCTGATATTTTTTTTTTCCAGAGGCCCCACTTGAATCACCTCTGGTAAATGTGCTGAAAGAGATGAATGATGAGAGGCTGCTCAGTGCTCTGTGATGATGGGTAACAGGGGAGTGGCTCCTTCCAAGGCAGCTTTCAGTGCAAAAAGACAGCAGGACAGCAGGACAGCCAACTGCTCCAGAACCACAACCAAAAGGTCATGTCCACCTCCAAATTCAGACCCTTGGGCCAATTTCATTCACATTTCTGATTTGCTTTCACTGACTTCATGGCTTGTTGAGAATATGAGTTACTTATAAGGGCTCTTCCTGGACTGGAGAGCTAGCTCAGCCAGCAGAGTGCTTGACTGGCAGGCAAAAGGACCTGAGTTCAATCCCATGTAATCAATGCTGGGCATAGAGGCATATGCTATAAATGCCAGGTCTGGTTGGCAGAGGCAGAGGGTCTCAGAGGCTCCAGTGGCCAGCTGATCTCACTTAATTAGCAAGTTCCAGGCAAGAAAGAAACCCTGTCCCAAAGGAGGTGGGGTGGTATTTTTGAGGGTGACATCCAAGGTTGTCCTCTGGGTAGATGCATGTGAGCACACACGCATGCACACACACAAGCACACACACCTCTATATAAACATGAGTGCACACATAGGCAATGATGATGATGATGATGATGATGATGATAGCTCTTCCTGCAGCAACAGTGAAACTACCATGACTTCCCAGATGCCAGCTCCATACTGCAGCTCCCCTTTCTCTAAATTGGGACAGAAACAAGCAGGAAAAGAAAAGAAAAAGAAAAAAAGAAAAGAAAGAAAACCACGTTAAACTGTTTATTCAATTCAAATACTCTTGGCTTCAGGGTCTGCCAAGCTTTTACAGCGCTATAGGCAAGGGGGTATTAAATCAGGAAGGAAAAAGCAGGAAGCGATTGATAAGATGTAGCAGGCCTGGGACACAAAGGGCTCACAAGGCCAGGGAGCTTCCTACCTCATAAGACCCACTTTGTGAAACCTGAACATCTGCCCCAACACCTGGAGTCAGGGCGCACAGCAGAGGGAGAGAAAGAAAAACTGGCAAGCCATTTCCGGTTTCCTCCCGGAAGTCTCACCGCTTAGCAGCCAGGCTCAAGACTGGACAGGTGTGAACAGAGCTTCCTTCATAGTACGTCCTGTATTCCAGTCCTCACTCCTGGGGTTCAGGAAGGGACCCCAGGAGTATTCTTGGTGATCCCTCTGCTTTAGGCGAAATACTTTGTTTTGGAATACTCCAGGCACAAATATTACAAAGGTCCTGTTGGTCTTCTGTTTCAAGGTTGGATCTTTCTAAAACATCTTCCTCAAGAAAGAAGAGAAGGCTTATGATATCTATAGTGCATATATCATATAAATACATGCATATATTCACAAATGTGGCTTTTGTTGCACAAGCTCCTCTATTCATCATCTCATGATGTCCTTCCACCTCCTGACAACCAGGGTAAGTAAGTAAATTATCCTCATAGCTGAGACTCAGGGATTAAAGGTTGGTTGAACTCACAGTGACATGGGATAGCTAGTGCATTCCTAGGAAGGGTGTGAGTTCCTAAATTGAAGACTGAATGGTTTGGGAGATAGTAGAGATTCAAGAACAGACCTGCCATCCCTGGGGTTCCTAGGGTGAAGAGACTCAGGAGATGTTAGGCAGGGATAACACCTGCTATATGGCTCCTGGGCCTTGGCCTGGAGCTGTGGCAGAGAAGGGGAAGCTCCCTGAGGAGAGGGAGGGCGGGCAGGCTGCATCTTCCCACATTGGAGGATTAGTTTCTGGAGTCCAGAGCTCCATTCTGCATGTCACTATTCTTATTCTTAGCAGTGGAAGCTAAGATGAATCTTAGTGTTTCCATCAAGTAGGGAGGACAAAGTTGAGGCTATCAAATCTGGGTCTGTGGATGTATCCTATGTCTCTGTGCTTACCAGCTGTGTGGCCTAGGACAAATAAGTCTCTCCGTGCTTCAGATTAAGATGAGAATGGTAAGGATCTTCCACATTGGGTCTTTGAGAGGCTTGATGGAATGACTCAATCCCTTCCCTTCCCTCTCTGTGCAGAAGCCATGAGATCAATGCCTAGTGCAAGACAGATAATGCATTTCATGGGCAGGGAAGCTGAAGATTCACTATGCTGTATGGATAAAGAAGTTGAAGGTGAGACTTTGAAGTTACTTCTTGAGGCTCTTTCCGGCTTTAGACAACCCTCGATGACACCAAAAACCAGGACTAGTAGATAAACAGCTGGCAACCCCCTATGTCACAAAGTCATTGTGAAACAAGTAGTAGAAGGTTACAGTGCAGACATGGAAAGGGTAAGGAACAAGGAAAAGAACATTTGAGGTGCAGACATGAGAATCCACACGACAATTAGAAGACATTCAAGAGCCAAGAAAGGAAGTGTGGTTGATTTTAATAAAGAAGATAGCCGACTGCCTTGCCCAATTAGTTTATGGGGAAGAGAACAGAAGGGCAGTATAGGGGATAATGTTGACAGAACAAGAAAAGAAGAGAAGAGAAGAAAAGAGAAGAGAAGAGAAGAGAAGAGAAGAGAAGAGAAGAGAAGAGAAGAGAAGAGAAGAGAAGAGAAAAAAGAAAAAGAAAAAGGTAAACAGGGAAAATCATTACAGAGGGAACCTGGAGGAGGGAGAAGAGTCTGTGGTACAGAGCTCTGGTAGAGGATTAGGTACCCTAGGTACCAAAGGGTGTCACCTCCTCAGAGAAAAAAGAAACGGGAGCAGAGCAGTAGATGGATCTGACTTCTGGGTGGAAGTCAAGAGACCCTACTTGATGGTCAAGTCATCTGCTAAGAAAAAGAGGCAGAAGTTGGTAGTCTCAGAATGGATAGCAGCAGAGGACTTTCAGAGGTCGCTCTGAGTGTGTGTGGGGGGACAGGGAGAAAGGGAGGGAGGGAGGGAGGGAGGGAGAAAGGGAGGGAGAAAGGGAGGGAGAAAGGGAGGGAGAAAGGGAGGGAGAAAGGGAGGGAGGGAGGGAGAGAGAGAGAGAGCACTTAGCACTGCAGGGCAGAGGAGGTGGCTCACACAGCTGACACAAAGTGAGGAGAGACTCACCTGTGTTCATGGTCTAGCATCAGTCAGGCATAGGAATGGCATCTGGACTGGTTGAGAAATTTAAAGATTGAGGAAGATTTGGAGAAAGAAGAGGGACAAAAATTGAAGTTAGGACTAGGGTGGGGAAAAAAGCCCAGTCAGAAGAGACTCAGAGGCATGGATGCTGGAAGAAGTGAGAGCTACAGGCTTTCAGAAGGTGAGGATAGCATGGCCAGACTCACAGGCACTGGGGTTTGTGAAGTTGGAGCTTAAACTGTTCTGGGAGATGTCAAAGTCTCTAGTGTGGCTTTGAACTTGGGAGGCTAGAAAGGATTATCAAATCAAGTCAACAAGAATCTATGCACAGACCAGTTTTGCTTTGTTTTGAGCAAAGAAACTGGTCCTAGGGGTTCTTGCCCCACATACATTCCTACAATGGGGTGCCATCAATGGTCCTATAAGAGAATCTGGGTTGATTTAGCATTTATAGCATGATTCTGTTGGGCCCAGGCCTTATTCTCTCTGTCTAGTGAAGGTTCTGTCCATACAGCCCAGATTCCCATTTTATACATCAACTTGAAGAACGTGGGGGAAGCTTAATTCCAATCTTGAAAAGCTTAGGGGTGTGTATCTCTTGATAATGGCCTGTACTGTGTACTTTTTAAACTCATTAAGATTTTCAGCACAAACCACTCCCTTAAATGATGTCACATGAAGTTACTGTCTATTCAATAGCACAATATATTCTTTCACATACCCTGAATTAGCCTCTCTCAAGAGTCAAAAGCAAGTCATTAACATTACAATCGAGGATGCTCACATGATTTAGGAATTGGGTTACCCTCAGTTGTCCTTTTTGCAGAGTTGAGATCAATATGTTCTTGCCTGTTCTTGTGCAGCCTTGTCTCTGTGTCTTCTGTGGGTGTGTCTGATTAGAGTGATGACAGTGCCATTTAATTAACACTTAGGCTTCTAAGGTATTTTCTCATAGTTCATCTCAGTCCAGCCCTGTTGTAATCATGAGTTAAGAAAATGCCATTGCCACAGTACAGATGAGAGCTAACATGTCTTGCCTGAGGACATAGTCATGACTCTAGGCTTTGTCCTTTCTCCATGTCCCAAGTACTAACTATGTCCTAGAGTTGTTTCTTCTTCTTCTTCTTCTTCTTCTTCTTCTTCTTCTTCTTCTTCTTCTTCTTCTTCTTCTTCTTCTTCTTCTTCTTCTTCTTCTTCTTCCTCTTCCTCTTCCTCTTCCTCTTCCTCTTCCTCTTCCTCTTCCTCTTCCTCTCCTTCTCCTTCTCCTCCTCCTCCTCCTCCTCTTCCTCTTCCTTCTCCATCTTCCTCTTCCTCCCCCTTTTCTGGTTCTAGGTTTAGATTAAATATTGTCTGAGTAACTTTATCAACACAAGCAGGTTAGCTATTCTTACCTGCAAGAATGCCATGGGGATTCAGTATGATAGTCTATGGGTGCTCAGTCCATGAGAGCCACAGTCTTGAATCCACTACGACTTTCCTGAATTCTTACTCCTTTCCCTGAACTGTAATAGACACGATGATGTTCATCATTTATAGCTATAGTCTGGGAAAGTCTGCCCCCTTACATAATTTCAGGCTTTGGTTACCTGCATATGTTCTATATGCAGTCACTGAACCCATTAACAACAGCAGTGTGTACAACGGGTTCAAGTGTGTGCACATGGAGTGCTTGCCAAGAAAGATCACATCCTGGGTTATTAAATGTTTCAATAAGTTTAATAACTAAAACACTGTAAAATTTGTCCTCCAATCAAAATTAAATTAAGGAGAAATAGTGTATAAGTAGAAAATCCAAAAAAGCATTTGGAAATTAAATAATGTACGTCAAGGTTGTCCATGGGTCCAGAAATAAAAGCAAATTTAAAAAGGAGGTCAAAATTTGAACCAAAGGAAACAAAACCACAGTGTATCAGGATTGTGAATGGCAGCTAAATCATTGCTGGACTAATTTATGTGAACTATTATGCATACATTAAAAGAAACGACTCAGAGGAGTAAGCTAAGCTTCCATACTGAGGCAATAGAGGAAGAGAAAAAACAACAATAATAAGTGTAAAAGCAAAAAATATAATTATAACATAGAAAAGAGAAAGGGCAGATAGACAATCAATGAAACAAAAGTTGGTTGTTGAACTCTATAAAATTAATAAGCATCTACCAAGATTGATTTGTAAAGTGATTCTACACAATGAGAACATCAGGGGTGAAGAGGGCACCATCACTACAGGTCTTAAAACATTAAAAAGACAGTAAAAGTATTTAAACAAATTTGTTCTAATACATCTGAAAAATCTGATGAAGCGGGCTAACTTCTTATGGAATCCCGTAGCCAAATTCACCCAAGAGAAAGCAGAAAGCATGACCATCTCAGGTATTTAAAAGGAACTGAATTTATATTCCCAAACCTTCTTATTACAAAAACAAATACCTCCAGGATCATGTGTGTTCAGTGTTGAGTTCCACCTGATAATTATAGAAGAAATAATTTAAAGGCTATATATAGTATTAATTTTTTCAAAAAAATCAAAGGGAATACTTTCCAGCTCAACATATGAGAGCAATGTTACTCTGATGAAACTATAAAAAGGAAATATAATTTATATTATATTAAGTCTAATATAATCATAATTCTATCATGAACAGAGATGTAAAAGCCTTAAAACAATTAATGAGTGAAGTTCCAGAATATATACAGAGTATAAGGTATCATGTAGTACCAGACGTTTTTCCAGGAATATAGGTAGGTTTAAAGTTTTGAAGTCAGTGCAACTAACCTTAATAATAGAATAAAGGATAGAAAGTATGATCATATATATCAGTAATTGAGAAAATACATCTATGATAAATATTGGCAGTGAACTGAAATAGGAAGTAATTCCCTTCACTTGATAAAGGCTACCTATGGAATTTCACCACATAGAAAGACTAAATTAGGAATGAGGTGTGTATGTCTGCTCTCAACAATCCTGTTTGAATTGTACTGGAAGAGCAATGAAGCAAAAGAATAAATACAAGGAGTCTAGACAGGGAGCCTTATTTCAGATAACAGTTATTCAGGAGTCTAGGTTGGAATTTTTAAAGCCACAAGGCTAATTAAATGAGATAATAGCGTCATGAGAATACGTAGTTATGGATGTCATATTATATGTGTAATATCTATGTGTGCAAACATACGAAAGCTCCGATTCATTCCTAAAACAATAGAACACTGATAAGAAGAATCAAAGAAGTCATAAATAGAAAGCCACACCATGCTCATGACCAGAAAAGTCAGTATTATACATGTGTTAATTGCCCAGGTAGAACTCTAGGTCAAGTGCATTTCTAATAAGAATCTGCCTCAGCAGTGTGTGTGTGTGTGTGTGTGTGTGTGTGTGTGTGTGTGTGTGTATGTGTGTAAATGGACAAATTATTTTCATTTTTATGGAAAGACAAAATAACTGGAATAATCAAAAGGTTTTTAAAAAGAAGAACCATCTTGAAATAAAGACTGCATAAAATTACAGCAATCATGAAGATATGGTCTCAATGAAAGAACAGCCCTATAGACCCATGGAACTGAACAGAGATGACATAAATAGACCTACATACACTTGTCCATTGACTTTTATTGAAAGTTCAAGGATGATTAAATATTTCAAACAAATGTAAATGTATCAGATGATCACATGGAAAAATAAAACTCAATCCATATTTTCTAGAATGTGCAAAAATTAATTCAAATTTGATAATAGAAGTGTAACACCTCATACAAAACTTTCAGAAAGAAAATAGAAGAAAAACCCTTGAGGACTTGACTTTCTTACATAAAACACCAAAGAGCACAACCAAGGTTAAAAAAATAAAACCTGATGAATCAGAAATGCTAGAATTAAGTACTGTCTTTTTGAAATGTACTGTCAACAGGATGAAAATATACATTAGGAATTGAGGGAAAATATTTGCAAAGCACATATCTGATATACACAGAAAGAGCTATCAAGCTCTCAGAATAATGAGTTCATGCGATTGGCTGAGTGGGTAAAGGTTTTTGCTGCCAAGTCTAATGACCTGAGTTTGATTCCTCAGAGCCACAAGTTGGAAATGTTGTACTCTGGCCTCCAAAAAGAAATCAATTTAATAAAAATTTTAGAAGCAAACAAAAAAAACCCCTAAAAATATTAGAAAAATTATTTGAAAAGACACTTGGCCCGCAAGGCTCACCAAGTATAATAATTCGTAAAAAGGTGCTGGACATTATTGACCATTTGAAGACCACTGTTTTGGTTTTTGTTTGTTTGTTTGTTTGTTTGTTTGTTTTTTGAGACAAGGTTTCTCCGTATAGCTGTCCTGGAACTCACTTTGTAGACCAGGCTGGCCTCGAACTCAGAAATCTGCCTGCCTCTGCCTCCCAAGTGCTGGGATTAAAGGTGTGCACCACCACACCCAGCTTGAAGACCACTGTAAAAGAGACTAATAGCATCGAAAGCCTACAAAAATAAATTCTGGCAAAGATGCTGAGCCACTAAAATTCTCACACACTCACAGGAGTGCAAAGCGGTCTGGCTACCTTGCAGAAGAAGCTGGCAATTTTCTAAAATGTTGGACATGTGTATGCTGCCCACCAACCTCTTTCCTGGACCTTTGCCCATTCACCCAAAAATGTCTACAGCAGATTTCCACAAAACTGATAAATAATAGAACAGAACAAGTGAGTAGACTGGGCATGTCCATGGTGCCACTAATGTGTAATGGCTGCATAGAGCCACAAATACATATGACAACGTGGCCGAGACACATGAAGTATAGCAAGCTCAAATTAAATGCTATATTATATGCATGATTCAACATATGACATTCTTACAACGCAGATTACAAAAACAGGAAACAGAACAGGAACCAAAGTTGAGCAGGAGTCCACTACACTAGGTCATGAAGAATCTTTGCTGTGCTGCAAGTGTTTATATCCAAGTTATGATGCTGGTTATTAAACGGGATGTGTTTGGCAGGATTTACAGGACTGTGCATTGGTGAGGACTGACTTATTGTGTGTATGTTATAGCTCATGTGTGTGTATATGCATATGTAGGTGTGTGCATATGTGTGTAGGCATATGTATGTGTATGCACCTGTGTGTATGTATTTGTATGTGTGTGCACCTGTGTGTATGCATATGTATGTGTGCACACATGTGTGTATACACATGTATGTGTGTGCATAGGTAAATGTGTGCACATGTGTGTATGCATATGTATGTGTGTGCACATGTGTGTATGCATATATATATATATATATATATGTGTGTGCACATGTGTGTGTGTGTATGCACATGTATGTGTGGGCACATGTGTGTGAAAGCCAGGCCAGGGGTGAACATGAGGTGTTCTTTTTTGGTAACCGTATACCTCAGGTTTTTATGAGAATCCGACCTGTCAAGCCACTGATCTGTGGGGCTGTTTGTCATTACAGTACAACATATCTTACTCCGAATAATATTACCATTATCCTGTGCTCTTTAGGAGGTTATTTCCCCAAAGATCTGTATTAGAGTTTTTGGTTATAACCTCAGAACATAAGAGAGAGAGAAAGTTGTCACGGCCTTTGAATCCTGGACCTGAAAGTAGAGTTAGCATTGAGTTGGTTCTCCCCCATAGCTGGGCACCCATGGATGGGTGGTGGCCCAGTTGCAAAGCTGTGCTAACTATGGCTTGGCCTCTGTGTCTCTGCCCAGGAGCCATTTTCCTTGGTATAGAGAGGCTACTTCCCTCCCTGGCAGCCTCTCTGCAGGCTGAGCCCCTTGGGTAGCAAGAGCATCCGGAGTCTTCCTGTTTGGGATCCTGTGCCCTGGCTGGCTCCGGCACTTACAAGCTACATTTTCCTGTTCAGGTTGCAATGTTCTGTGGAAAATGTGAAGCAGAAATTGTTGTGATAAGCCTGGAGCTGAGGGGCCTCTGGGGAGCAGCCCTGGTGAGCTGGGTCACCTCATTTCATGAGGGCCAGCCCTGAGGGAGGCTCCACAGGCTTAATTAAAGCCAGCAGGAAGCAAGGGAAGAAAAAAAACTAGGGAAGCAAAGAACAGCAAAACCAAACCCACCTCTGTCGGCTAGAAAGCAACCTGGGGATCCTACACACTTGGACCCATTCACAGTCCAGTCAGTCTCTGAGCATCATGAACTAGGGAAGGGCAGCACAGTGGAATTGTGGGTAATAGAACATGGCGCCTAGGGAAGTGAAAGAATGTGAGCAGAAAGGCAAGGAGGCTGACCCAAGGAAGTCTTAGCATCCCTTCTGGAAACTGTAGAGCAGAACTGGCCGTACTGTCAGGGTAAGGAGCTGGGACTTCCTAGCCAGCCAGCCTATCCTCATTGGCCATTGAGAGACCCTGCCTCAAAAAGCAAGGCAGATAGCTTCTGTGGCATGGCCCGGGAGGTTGTCTTCTGGCCTCTTCACACACATACACACAGATGCACATGCATGCGTGTGTACACCTGCACACATTGCGCCTGCCACACAAGCTGGCACAGGCATTTTAATACACACATAAAAGAGGCTGCACCTGCCTTTTCTCTAAAGGCACTCGTCAACCATGCATGGGATTGGATCCTTCCTAGTGACCAATTGAAGGTTCCACCTCCCAACAATTGCCAGTCAGATTTCAACATCAAGTTTGGAGAGGATAGTCAGACCAAAACCAGGGTACTGAGGCCGGGGAAGATTCATGAGCCTTCACCTCTTCAACCAGGGACATCATGTTTTTGTTCTGCCTTAAGTTTTGTAAGAATGAATCCACAGATGTGACATGATTTGCTCACATTCTTGCTAAGTTCAGGACCATTGTAGGGCCAACACCCACATCTCCTACTTCCAGGCAAAGTCTTCTTGTTCTCCAAGACATGCTCCTGGGTCAGAATCAGCTGGTATGTCTTCATTCCTGCCTGAGCTCAGGTACCGTTGTCCTTTCATTCCAGATTCTGAACAGAACCGGGATTTAGGGTAGAAAGGACTCTAGTCTCGGGAGTGGAGTTTTGTGTTTCACTAGAGAGGACTTGCTCAGGTAGAGGTGGCTCTTCCACATCATATGAAGAGAGGCAGACATAAAATGAACCTGTGCCCTTCATCTCCAACCTTCCTCTCACTGTGAATCTATCCTCCCTCAGCCCCTTGAACTGTCTCCCTCAGGATCATCCCCAAGAACTAGCGCTGGCTTCCTATGTCAGATGCGGACTCCCTTCCTCAGTCTACCTACTCAGGACACACTGGCCTCAGAGCCAGCTAGGGATCCCTTCCATTTCTGGTGCACCCAGCTCTTGACAGCCATGACTTCCTCTCTCCAGCCCTATCCCTGCACCTGGTTCCAGGCTACCATCTTTACGACTACCCATGCTCAAGAAGAAAAGGTCCTCATCTATTACAGAGTGGAAATGGCGTGGAGGGATGGAGGGACATGTCGTCTGCTCAGTTCCTCTGCTCTGTAGAACTCCTTATTACTGCCCTCTCGGGTCACCATTGCTGGTGGCAGAGGACTTGGAAGCAGCCACTCTGGGAAGGGCTAGTTCAACCACAGAGAGAAAGCAATGGCTTTTCAATGTTCTGCTCCTTTATTGACACATCTGACTCTCATAGCCACACCCACCCTGCAAGTCCCCCTCAGCTCTGTGAGCCCAGCACATGTACAAAGCACCAGAAACAGCTCTGCATGTAGTACTAGATGTTTGCTTAATGTTTAGTGTAATTCATATATGTATACTGATATACTGATGTATATATACATACTGAATTAGTATACTTTGTTCATACAACATTCATATTTATACATTTAGTAATATTTGTGTTAGCATATGACTACATAGTACATTATTATATGATATATAACTTGTAATGATTACTATGTGTATGAGTGTGTGTGTGTGTTTGTATTTCATCATTACATGGGTTCTGGGGATCGAACTCAGGTCTTCAGGCCTGTAGGACAAGCGCTTTCATCCACTGAGCCACCTCGACAGCCCCTGAAGTAGTTTTAAAAACTCAAATGTGTGCGCTCCCGACAAGCTGTGAAAGCACTTAATGGCTATCAACAGGATACTGCTGGCCATGGCCAAACCAAACAGGCACCTGGGTCTACAGGCGCAGCTCAGCTGGGAGGCCTGCAAGCTGCTCTGTCTTGGAACACACCCACCCACCAGCGGGTGTCCCAGCACTGGGAGGATGTGTCAGAGGAGGCTCCTGCCTTGCACAGCACAGCACAGCACAGCACAGCACAGCACAGCACAGCACAGCACAGCACAGCACAGCACAGGACAGCACAGCACAGCACAGGACAGCACAGGACAGCACAGCACAGCACAGGACAGCACAGCACAGACCAGGACAGCACAGCAGAGGACAGCGCCTCTTTTATGTGCCTCAGTTTATTCACCTGCACCAGGGCTGAGGAGAGTGAGCGGGAATAATCCTTCTCCACCCCAGGCCTGTGAGAAACAATTAGAGAGGCACTGCAAAGTGTTTGCATGAACAAATTCATCTGAAAAACCACTTGAATGGGTCTCTGGGGAAGGACAAACAGACTTTTACAAGTTCACAGTTACTTAAGCTAAGTCCAGGTGATGATGTTTTATTTCAGGAAAAAGAAAACACCATGTGCTAGCCTAGTTGCTCATGTTGGGACTGGGTGAGGACTGTCTGGGGAGGAGGGGTCCCCTGGAGGACCAGTCACCCTTCCCAGTCACACACTGGCTGCATCTCTGACAGCACCCCAGGCCCTACCACCTCCTTGTCCAGATGACAACCCCTTCCATAGCTTCTCTTAGCTTTATGTAGCCTTCATTACTTTTGTCTTTGTTTAGAGAATTTTCAGAGGAAAATGCCCCATAAGAACTCAGGGTTTCCCTTTGACATAGCACAGGGGGCAGCTAAAAAATGTCCGCCTTGGCCTCAATTTTTTCTAACTAGTCCTCAGGAATAAAAGGACCACCCATTCTAGTTGGCAAATATGACTCTCTCCCTCTTCTCCCTCCCTCCCTCCCTCCCTCCCTCCCTCCCTTTCTTTCTTTGTTCTTTATCCTCCTTTCCTTTTAAATGTTATTTTAATGATTTACTGATTCTTGTAGCTATGTTTATAAAGCTGGAAGCTATATCTGTTTGGTAGTAAAAGTGGCTTTGTCATCCCAACAACTCAGAGGGGAACAGTCACAGATTCTTAGTATTTTATCTTAAAAATGTGTTGCTCTAGATCTGAAAAGGACGTAATGTCATTTAGGCCTCTGAGAACCACACCGACCTTCTGGGTCTCAAGTCTTGCTTGAATAACTCGAGCTTCGAGAGTAGTAAGGAAGGGTAAACATAATTTTCTCCTTCAGTAAGCCTGATGCATGCTGTGGCTGCTCCCCTCCTCCTTCCCTCCTCCTAGTCCTCCTCCTCTTCCTCACTTCAGTCATAGGAAAAGTCAGTTGAGGATACGAAGACAAGGTAGTGCAAGCACCTAGTTATTGCTATATTCTTTTGGCTCACCACGTAACCTTTGTGGGACTGTGTTTGCTCGTAAATAAACACAAGCAGCTTGAACTAGATTATGTTCTTAGCCTTTGTCAGAAGTAGGATCCTTTTCGCAAAGTCCTGTGCAGGGCCTTCTCGTGGGAGGCAGACAAACTGGGAGTTTATGGCTTTGAAGGGAGTTGGAATATTGTTTGTCCAACTCCAATTTAGGGCCCAGGCTGAAGAGCGTGGGGGGCAGAGTAGAGCTGATTCCGATCTCTTCCAGTTCTAGTAGGTGAGACTATCAGGATCACAGACCTTGGTCCTTCTCACTGATGCTTCCTCTCAGCTGGTGCCTTCTCTGATCCCCATAGGAAGAGCTGAAAATAGGACCGTCTGCTTCAGATATGGCTCCGTGATAGCTGGGCCAGCCCACCTGCTGCCAGCACACCTCATCCTCAGCCTTCATCCTCGGCTCCCCCGGCCCCACCCTGTTCCTGAGGCCCTGGGAGAAGGCCAGGGGAGCTCAGGGAGCTGGTGACCTCACAGGGGAGGAGATCAGAAGAGGCTGAGCTCATCTGACCCAGGGCTGGACAGCTGTGAGAACAGAGGGAGGCCTGAACCACTCCAGGCAGGGAAGGAGGAGGCACTGGGGCCATCTCCCAGCTCCAGGTGGTACCTGCTTTTCCTCACAGTCATTTTTATGTGGGCAGTTAGAGAGAGAGAGAGAGAGAGAGAGAGAGAGAGAGAGAGAGAGAGAGAGAGAGAGGTGGAATCCCAGCTTGTTTCCCTTCTTCTAATTGATTTCCTGCTCTGTCCGTCTCTCCCACCTCCTCAGACTTTATAGGAATTTTGGGTTATTCAGCACACCTACCCTCCTTCCTGTCAGACTGGACTTCATTTCTCACATTCCACCCGGGGCCTTGGCTCCTAGAGCCAACTGCCCTGGTTAACCTAGGTGAGATATTAAACTTCGCCCGCCTCAGGGAATCACCCATCATCGGCCCCCGAGGCCTGGATCTCTCCCTGGTGAAACTGTGGTGATAACAGTTCTCATGGTATTTCCAATTAAAAATTCCTGACATGCTTCCAGCCTCAGCCAGGCACAGAGGAGGGTGACAGTGAACAAATGGTGACAAGGAGAGAGAGAAGGCTGGAGAGAGGAGGGGCCAAGAGAAAGATGGGTGTGGCTAAACTGCCTAGGTAGGAAAGAGAGGCCTGAGAGGGAAGCAAGACTTGTTTGTGCCAGCTAGGACAACTGAGTCAGCTGGCACTCTTTTGGTGTTCCTTAATGAGCTCAGCATGGTGTTTTGAATTATTCTTTATTAGCTTAGTTCTATTATACCTATCTATCTGTACCTGAGGTTCTCCAGGAGGAAGGAATTTCAGAGGCCTAACCCTTTAAGGAAGGGGAATACTTTTTGTTTGTTGGCCCCACATCTACAGAGAACCATGCCCAGCAAGCTCTGACTGCAAGGCAGAGGTACTTGACAAATATGTTTTGTTGAAAGCCATGTATTCACCCAGAAGGTGTTCTACAGGAAGAGATGGGAATGAGAAAGAGAAGAAAGGGCAGTTATGTAACATTCCCAAACACAACTGGAGAGAGCATACTACGCAGAGGAGGAAGTGAGAACCTGACATTTCATAAGCAAAGGAGCAAATCAGGAATCCCACAGCAGCCCACTTCCACACAAATCATGTGGCTGAGGGAGTCACTGCCCTCAGGGACCTAGGCTGTCAGGGAGTCACTTCAGGAAAGAGTCACATAAATGGTTTCCCAACAGCTGTGTAGGGCCAGGAAGCTCTCTCAGTCAGATCCAGTCTTCCTCAGATCCTTCTCACCAGGCACCTCAGAGGCCAGAAGAGGGCGCATTGCAGTGTATGCTGGTCATAAGTCTCCGCCATGTCTCTTCCACTCTAGGTGATTGTCAACCCATTAAAGTTGACAGTCAGGATTGACCATCACGGAGTCTGGAGCATGGCTCAGTTCTAACAGTGAAGGGAAGGCACTGAGGCTACAGGAGTCTAGTGGAGATACAGAGGACACGGGAGCAGGGAGTGGAGGGTGGATGGTGAAGGGTAGAATAATCAGGAATGGGAAGGGAGCTTCAGTGAGTGCATAGAAACATAGTCTAAGTGTATGAGAATTAACCAGTAGAGGGTGCTGTGGTGGACTAACCAAACGGTCGGTCTGATGCTAGAGGAGATGCCTCAGAGTCTGGAAAGGACTTAGAGACTGAACTGAAGTGATTTAGTGAGAGGTATAAGGATTCTCCAGATTCTTTTCTTTCACGCTGGTGAGGCAGGGTGGTAGATAACACTAACTAGGCCCCGGTATGGGAAGCTGATGACAGATTTTACCAAGCTCTTCTCATGTCTAGACCAGACTTACCCGCATCACCTTGAGCTCGACCCCCTTGGCACTAATCGTTATCTGTGCAATTTTGTGTTTATTATTTGAATTTCCTGGAAAAGTATTAGTTACATGAGGGTGGGACCGAGGCTGCCTTATTCTCCAGGAATCTGCAAGGCTTGCCTTGTTGGCATCCAACAACGGTTCCTTGCGTCGATGAGTGACCATCTGCCTTGGCCCTGTCCTGCCCATGGGAAATCTCCCTTTGGAACAGACCCCAGTTTTGTAGCCTCCACATATTCCACACTGGATTCCTTACTAACTTCTCATGCTGGAGTTGAAAGACATTGGGCTGGGAGTCAAAAGATCTGGCCAGAAGTCCCACTGGTTATGTGTTGTACTAGCAAAAAGGTTTACTGGGGAGTCGGAAATATGGTCCCGATGTGTTGTGAAGTAACCTGAAAACCAGGCCTCGAGAACACAACCAGACAAGTGAGCCACAGTGGGTGTCATGTGGAAGGCATTGGCACCAGGGTATCTGGTAATGGCTCAATTTGTATTTTTCATTTCATATATGTTCTCTTTAGATTATTTTTGTGTGTACTGATGCACTTGCACATGCAGGAATGTGTATATTTGGAGGCCAGAGGACAGTCTCAGCTGTCATTCCTCAGAGGTACTCAACCTTGTTCATTTAAGACAGGGTCTTTAATTGGCCTGGAGTACCCTGGTGCTGGGATTACAGGCCCCATCACTTAGCCCAGCTTTCTAGGGTTCAAACTCAAGTCTTGAAGCTTACAAGTCAGGCATCTTACCAACTGAGCTATGCTCCAGCCTCTCGTTTTCATTTTGTTTTATTTTTTAAACCATATGCTACTAGAGGAATCTAGCAGACCCAGGATCTCCAAGGAAGGACTAGTTTTCCCCTAAATATTGGTCTGCTTTGAATAGAATTTCTCTAGGGGAGCCTTTATAGGCACTTGGGTCTTAGTGTTTCCCTGGGAAGGAGTCAAGAGTTAGAGGCCTTGGGTAGGGCTCAGACTTGTGGGCCTGGGAGGAAAACTGCTAACTTCAGCCCGGGATCTTGTTCTCATCCCAACCTGTAGTGTGACCATAGACAACAAGACACTCAGCCCAGCCCAGGACATGCTTCTACGTGTCTTACATGGAGAAGTTCTCCTCTAGTCTAATTGCTGCCCCCAGGGTGATCTGAGAAGAGCAATGTTGCTGCAGATACAGAAGAACAAAGCTGAGAAAGCCAGAGCTAGAGGCATCAGGCTATTAACCTATTTAGGGATACTATGAGACACATGTTCAAGTCTCCAGATGTCTTTGCTGTTATGACTTAAAGGACTAAAACTGAGTCTGGTCCTGAACATTGATTGCATTGGGGCACTGGTCACCACTCAGCTTCTGAAGTAGGTTTGCCCAAACTTCTAAGACCACTGTGTTCTGACAGTAAGAGCAGTTCTTGAAGAACAGAAGGCAACTGTGAACATTGTTGTTCAAGCACGTTTGTTTGAAGACAGCTTGCCAATTCGGCTGGGCCAGCTGAAGTGAGCACTGGTTATTACGAGTCTGTGTTAGCATGCATAGCCTTCTTTCTCTTTATACAATAAGGATTCCAGGGATTGAGCTCAGGTCCTCACGTGCCTCAATGAACGAACCATCTCCTCAGCCAGCTTTGTTCATCTGTCCTTACTATTTATCAGGCAACAAAACCATCCACCCTTCCAGCCATTTAGTGATGTGCCTACTTTTCTCATCTCTGCCTCTCAGATGAGAACATGAAGTACAGCTAGGACTTGTCCAGGGTTGTGAGGCAGTGCTGAGACTTAGGGTTTGGATTCAGGCATCCCAGGGCCCAGAGACCAGGCCTATAACCACCACTATAGATTCTCTCTTGTGCTAAGAATGTGTTTCCTGCAGCTCAGTTCCACTCCAGCTGGGACACTTCTAGCCTAGAGTTCATGTTGGGTCTTTAAGAAACATCCAATTGCAAAGCAGGCAGTGTGCAGAGGACTGCTGTGTCCTGGGGAGAGGAAATATTTTGCTTCGTGAGTGTAAATGGTGCGTACAGGTTCTGCAAATTGTCCTCCAGGGGCTCCAGGCTGTGCTTACAGGAAATGCTCGTGTCCACTCTGGACAAGATGAGCCCCAGGAGAAAGAACAGGTACCCAGCTCCCACTTGCTGGCTTCAGTCAACAACCTAGGCAGAGCTGACTGCCAGACCTCAGGTCTTGTATTGCCCACAGAGGCCTGACACTATTCCAACACATCAATGGCGAACTCTCTGGCCATGGCGTGAGCTATCTCAATACTAAACAACCAAGATAAACATCGGGACACAGGAATTCAATCTGAAAGTGTGCCGACCAACAGATGACAGCGTGTGGAGACCACTGTACTAGGCCCCATCTTAAAGTAACGGACGTGCTTCCAAATTAGTGCCTTTTAACCCCTCTTGAAATTGCTTGGATTAGAATGAACTTCCCCACAAGCCTGGAAGCAATATGCTACAGTTTCTCCTCTCGCATCAATCTTCCAGCTGTTGCTTTGCTAGGATTAATTTGCCTCTGAGGGATTTCAACACCCTCCTCCCTAGTGGATTTTCAGAGCCTGTAATGTCATGTAATCGGGACCATGTTATTTTTGTCTGGATCTCTGGGAGTGATGTAAGAGGGGAAGGAAACTAGCTGACTCCCAGCCATTGGACCAAAGGTTAAATTAGTCTTGGCCTTTCCCCAGCTGGACAGATCACTGGCCAAGCATTAACTGCACACAGCCACGCAGAATGGGAGTCCTCTCCCTTTCTTCTGCGATTACTTCCCCTAAGATATCCTTCCCAACCCACAATGCCTCAAGTAATACATCCATACTTCCCACCCTTTCCACCCCCCCACCATCTTCGAAGTACACGTGGAACCTCCTTGTGCAGGACGGTCATGGCCTAGAGATGTGAATTTATGGGGAAGGACATCCGTCACTCAGTAGCTGCTTGGAGGACACATTGCCTGGTCCTCAGCCTTGTCATCAGCGTGGAAGTGCTTATCACACAAACCTCGGAAACACCCTGGTGGCTCTATCTGTACTTTCCACGTCACCGCCAAACAGTGAAAGCCCCAACTACTGCCTACCCCAGGAGCTGGTCTGCTTGCAAGACACAGAGGACTGTCAGCAACTTCAAGCTAATACTTACAGCAAGCCATTCTGGGAACCTGGAAGAGCATCTTCAAAGAACATGTCTTCGTGCTCGCTTTTTGCTTTGCATTCTAAGGCAGGACTTAAGCTGTGCCTGTTGAATAACACCTTAGACTTGGTGAAATACCTGTTTTTGTTTGTTTGCTTGTTTTTGGTTTTGTTTTGCCCTTTTATTTTGTTAGTAAGCAGCCACTCATCAAGTGGCTTTAGGTTAAGTACAGGCTCTTGGGAAAATACCTCTCTAGTAGCAGAGGGCATGGTGACACAGTAAAGAACACTGGTACGTTGGAACTCACAGAGAGCTGATATTTGCTAAGACATCCTCAAGTCTGTGCAAACTACCGTGCGTAATTTCCTTTAGCAGGTCCAGGAGGAAGGCTGTTTATTGTTCCACTTTCAGAGTTGGAATTCACTTGTGGAGAGTCTGAGAAACAAGCCCAAAGTCTTGGAGGTGGAGTGAGAGCTTTCTGAGAGGCTAGAGTGGGCTTGCCAGGCTGCCCTGCACTATTTCCCAGCAGTGGGTGACTGCTCAGCTTCTTCCTCTGTGGAGTAGGGACAGTGGCATGCTCCTGTCCTATAGACATGGCTCACAGGAGAACTAAAGGTGCTCACCAGCAGGAGGCGCTGTGCAAGTGCCTTGTGAGAGACCTTATCTTCTCTGTATCCCACTGTCCACCTGAACACCCATCACCATCGACTCTCCCACAGATTTTGAGAGCTCAGCCTTCAGGCAGGAACTGAGGAGGTCTTGGGTGTCTGCCCTCCATCTTCCCCAGTCCTAAACAGTCACACAAGCCAGGTATGAGGCAAGCCTTGACTCTCAGTACTCAGGAGGCAGAGGCAGAGGCAGAGAGATCTTTCTAGCAGGATGGCTGATCCTCTGTGTTGGAAGTGGTCTTGTCTACAAGATGGTCCCTCATTTTCTGTGTTCACTGACTGGGTTCTGCAAGACTTGACTGTCTGCAAATTCAGGGCCAGCCGTTCCTGCCACGCAGAGAGAGGTCCCTGACCCTTCCTGAGCTGGGGTCAGGGTGGTAAGTAAAATGGCTTCAGGCAAGCACAACAACACTATCTGTTGTGTTATCTAATGGAAGATTTTGACTCAATCAAATACTTTTACTGAACCCTTAAGGACCCTGGAAAAGATTCAGGGTCAGCATAAGGTTTGAACAAGATCTTTGCCGGGAGATGATTCCAGGGGCATGGACCTCCACACCTCCTTTGATCCAAGCTTTCCATTGGCTGAGGAGAGAGGATCGGAGGGCAGTGCCAGAAACCACATGATTCAGGAGAGCGGGAGTCATTGCTATCCCTTCCATCAAAGAGAAGCAACGTTGACGGGGTAAACACAGGCACGTTTCCACTATTTATTCATGAAAACCTACCCCAGGTTTGTGAGTTAACCGCAGCTATTTTGGAAGTACACTCTTAGGCACCAGGCACCCAAGCCAAGCTGTCAATGGGGCCTTCATTATCCCCTCTCACTAACCGCCACTGACTTTTATATATTCTGTTCTTTCATTTCCCCATCAGCCAACATAGAGAGTAACCAGGACATAGAAACAGACTTAAAGCCACTTCGACTAGTCTGAACTTAGTTGGAGATTAACTTGTGTGGTTAAGAACAACTGTGGTAGCCTTGGCCAACTTCAAATGAGTAGCTTCCACAGAGGGACCATGCTTAGAAACAGTTCTTGGGCTAAACCAGGGCTCTAGATGAAACCACTCTCCTTTCAGGGAAGTTACTGTCAGGAAACAATTGTCTGGTGGGTGGTTCCAAGTACCCACCTCAGGCATTTGGGAAGCTGACATTTGGGTCTCCCCTCTGAGCACTAACCAGGCTCAGCCTTGCTTAGTTTCTGAGATCAGATGAGCTGTGCTCAAGGTGGTATGGCCACAGATAGCATGTGGATCTCAAAGGGGAAAAATCCAAAAGTGCCACCCCAGACTCCCAGATAGGTAAACTGATCTGGTGTGTCTATGGGGAGCCTGGAGACCTTTGCTTTGCAAGTGTTCTGGTTAATCTGAAACACTGAAGGTTTTGGGGTCTACCTGTACCCATTCCCTCACCTTGCACTCATGCAATTTAAGATAATACCTTCATAGTTGTCTGAGGGACTTAGAGTATGTGTGGAAATAGCCTGCTGCTGGTGTATGGCCACAGCTGAGTGAAAAGATGCTTGCCGTTCTGAGAGCCGGAGCTTGGCACAGACGGGCACTCCACAGCCTCAGCACATGGAAGCCATTTGTCACAGATTACCCTGGAGTCATACAGTTGGGCTTGAGAAAAGGAATGGCCAACTGGAACCACTCTCAGCCGGGGCTGCTCTCACGAATCCTGGGGCTTTCCTCAGGGTGAGTCTCGGGGCCAACCCATGCACTTCAGCTGCCCTGCACTGTTTAGATGGAAAGCTCTTTATCTTGAAGTAAACAGCTCAGAGACACCCTTGTCTGTTCTCCAAGTCATAGGTCAGCAGGCTGCTGAAGGGAGAAGTCGCAGGCCAGACAGGTGCATCCACCTTAAAAGTGTTGGCTGGACTGACTGGTATCAGCAGGTGACCCTGGATAGCAAAACATCCCCTTTAATATGGATTATTAAATGTTTGAGATTTCCTGTTTTATGATCATGTGTGTGTTTAAATATTTTTCTCTGAATCAAGATTTCATGTACTCTAGGTCAGCCTCAAACTCAGTTATGAAGCTGAGGTTGACATTGACCTTCTCATCCTCCTGCTTCTGCTCCCAGATGTTGGCAGTATAGGAGCGCACCATCATACCTGTTTTCATATGGTTCTGGGAATCAAACCCAGGGCCAGCCAGGTGTATACTAGGTGAGCACTCTTATCAACAAAGTTACATCTCCAGCCCAAAATATTTTAATTACTTCATCTCCAGAAAGTCAAAACGGCATTACAAAAATCCATACAGAATATAAGATTCCCAATTAGGTACAAGAAGTAGCTGAGGCTTAGGAAGGAAAGGGAGAGAAGAGGAGAGGAGGGAGGAGGGAAGGGGAGGAGAGGAAGGGCAAGAAAGAAAGAGAGAGAGGGGAGAGGAGGGACGGCTCTGGAGTTTTACTACCTTAGTCTTCCTTTTTGTTTTATAGTAGACTAGGTCAATAGCCACACTTTTACCTTTCTCTCAGTTCTTTGATTTCTTGTTACGAACGAATAGCTCCAAGGGGTCAAACAGTGAACTGTGGACCAGCAGACACAGCTTCTGCCACCAAGAGAAGGACTTATATAGTAGCAGCAAAGAGCACTCCCAAACCTCAAGGACCATAGATATTTTAGCCTGTGTTGACTGATGAGATGCCAGAGAGGTTGAGTCCTGTGTACTGCCACATAACCATGCTGGCTCTGACCCCTGGGATACTGACTGCACACCTTAAATGTGCCTCCTACGATCCTCTTCAACTGAGAATGGCTAAACCTGAGATGAAAACACTCTGGGCCAAAGGAAGTGGTCTATGTCTTATCCCTGATTCCTCTGTGCTGACAAGGAACAGCAGCACTTCACATTTCAGGGCCTCTAGTCTCACCACAGTCTCAAAACTGAACCGTTTGAAAAGAGCTTCTTTACTGCTTCCATGTTCAAGGCTGAGAAGGTATCTAGGTGAGCAGCTCACATTTCAGCTTTCTCTTTGGAGGACGTCAAGACCTCTGCTCAGTCTCCAATCTGCTCAACCAGTCAGTATCATAAGCCTGCTATGCTCTGCAGCTGAGAACAATGCACGGTTTTATTGCTTTACTCTGCATAGACGTGTCCGCCCTGTGCCTAATGTTACTTAGCTTTCTGTAACCATCACAAAATACCTGATGCAGTAAACTTACAAACTGAAAACTTCCTGGCTCATGGCTTCACAGACTCTAGATCATGATTGGACAGATTCATGACTTTAGAGCCTCTGGTGGGGATGCCAGGAGACACCTCATAGCCAGAACTCACTTTAGGGACAAGCTTATTATATTTTAGTTAGTGGTGCTCAAGACCTGCCACAGCTTCTGGCCATGTAGCAGCCAAGACATTCCACTGACACACTCCCAGCTATCTCTAAAAGATGGTCAGCCTGAAGAATAACAAAGATGCTGGTGTGACTGTGAGAATCTGACTACCCTAAGTCCTCCAGGAGGTGGTTGGGAATCTGAAGCCAGCTGAGCTGGGAGTCCAAGCTCCATCCATCACCTTCAAAGCCAGTCCTGCCCAGGGGTTCTCCTGGGGTGGGCACTGACTGAGCCTCTGTGTCCCATTAGCATCTCTTTGTTTTCAGTTTGTCCTTTGCACGTCACCACCTGCTGTACCTCAAGGTGGGAGTCCATTAAAATGTTCTCAGGAGAAGGTGCTCCTGGTTCCCACAGCTCCCTCAGCAAACCTCGGCCTTCCTCAGAGGTGCTCAAGGCAGGGGTTTGTCTGTCTTCCAGGTATCTGACTCTGCAGACTAAAGCTCTTCCAGTATTTTCTCTCATTTATAACTGGCTACTTAAGCCTCCCTGGACACACCTGGTTCACTCCAAGCCTTGGGGGGTTAGAGAATGCCCAGGTCTCTTTACAGGGACTCACTGATGGACAGTGGGTGTTAGGGAGACAAAGAACAATCAACTCACAGGGCTAGGCAGATGCACACACAGTGCTGGGGACTGGAGCAGCTGTGTTCCCCAAAGGAGGATAGAAGAGGTCGGCCGTCAGGTCCCTTGAAGCTGGAGTTACAGGTGGTTGTAAACCATCTGATGTGGGTGATAGGAACTGAACTCTGGTTCTCTGCAAGAGCAGTGGATGCTCTTAACTTCTGAGCCACCTTTCTTGTCCCCTAAATTACTTACCTCTTAAAAGTTAATTTAAAAGTTGCCATTAAGGGCCTTTTTTTTTTAGTTTTTTTTTTTTTTTTTTTAAATCTGGATATTTTGCTTGCAAGCATGTCCATGCACATGCCTGCAGTACCTTTGATGCCATATCCCCTGGAACTAGAGTTACTGATGGTTGTGAGCTGCCACGTGGGTGCTGGGAGACAAATCTAGGTCCTCTGGGAGAGCAGTCAGTTTCCCTAATCTGATCTCTCTAGCCCCTAAAAGTTCATTTAATTCAGTAGAAAAAGAAATCATCTCAAAAAAAACTCTTGGGAAAACTCAAGATTTTCTCATTTGAGTCTCATTTGGATGACCAGACTTAGCAAGTATTGGGGACTGATGGGACCCTAAGTGGCAGTCCTTGAAGGACAACCATTAGGTATCAGGTTCTTGGAGTGCTAACCGAGAACAAGAGCCAGGGAGTAGACAACCCCAGAACTATTTCTTCTCTCTGCCCCTAAGCAGAACATCTGTGCTATGCATGAGGAGTCTATTGGACTTTCACGTTCCCTACCGAGGCTTCCTTATGCCAGGCTACCTGGCCTGCAACAGGAAGGAAATGGTCCTGTGGATCACAGCACTGTGGCCTTCCATATGCCAGGCACTCCACTGTTAACATGCTAGGCTCACGTGTTCACACATCTGCCCTTAGGAAATACTATCATATTCACATGAAAGATGGGGAAGCTGAGGCAAAGTGACCTTAGATGGTGTCTTAGTTAGAGTTTCTATTGCTATGATAAAACACCATGAACCACAAAGCAGGTTGGGAAGGAGTTTACTTGGCTTGCATATCTGGATCATGGTCCATCACTGGCGGGAGTCAGGACAGGAACTCAAGCAGGGCTGGAACCTGGAGGCAGGAGCTAATGACGTATCCATGGAGGGGTGCTGCTTACTGGCTTGCTCCCCATGGCTTGCTCAGCCTACCTTTTTATAGAGCCCAGGACCACCAGCCCAGAGATGGCACCACCCACAATGGGCTGAGCCCTCCCCTACTGATCACCAATTGAGAAAATGCCTTATAGCTGGATCCCATGGAGGTGTTTCCTCAACTGAGGCTCCATCCTCTTTGATGACTAGCCCGTGTCAAGTTGACACACAAAACCAGCCAATACAGATGGCTTGGCTGGACTCAAAAAAGGTGATACAGCAGGTGCATGGCCAGCTGGCTTGGCTCCAGGCTCACAAACTCCGACTTCCCCTCAAAATGACATAAGTTATTAGATATACTTGGTATTTTTCATGTAACTTATCCATTTAAAGGAATCTGAGGAAACATTCTTAAGGTAAAATGAAGCTTTCTCCACAGAGCTCAAGCGGACGTTGGCCGCCTCACTTCCACGCCAGGCTGTTGCATCTGAAGAGATGCTTTCCAAGCCTTTCTCTGCTCTCTGACGATCATTTTTTTCACACTGTGCGCAGGTGTGTTTGAGTACCTTTCTGGCTCAGCCGGGTCTTGCTCTGTCTTGCTCTGTCTTGCTCTGTGTGCATATGCGTATGCCTCTACTTGACAGTGTCATCTTAAACCTTGCCATTCTCTTTTCCTCCCCCATGGAAAGGAGTTAGCAAGGGTAGTCTACCCTCCTAGAGAGCTACCACACAAGAGTTTATTTAAAGCAGCACGGATGGCACCTCCTCGGTGACGATCTGCATTGCTGTCCCTCTCCTACTGATCACCTGTTCACATCACCTGCTCCGTTTTCTGTTGGTGTGGTGCTTTGTACTGATTTCGTAGGAGCTATTGATTCTTAGATAGGTACATTTTGTGTGTTATGTATATTTCAAGTATTTTATTCTGGTATGTCCAAAGACTGTTTATTGAATGTCCTTCATGCAAGTTCATATGTGTCCTTTGTGCATCAACAGTGCCCCTAGAGTGGGCATACTGCATGCACGGTTTTTCTCTCCATTTTCTCTTTAATTTAAAAATATGTATTTTGTGTGTGTGTGTGTGTGTGTGTGTGTGTGTGTGTGTGTGCATCGTACATGTATGTCTGTGAGTATGTGAGGGCTGCTGTTGTGCATGTTTGTGCATGTGGAACCCACGTGTCGACTTCAAGCATCTCCTCAGTCTCTCTCCACCTTCTGTGTTGAGGCAGGGTCTCTCCCTCGAGCCCAGAACTTTCAGCTAGCCCAGCTCACTGAGACCCTGTTCCTTTCTCCTGCAGAGCCCCGAGATTACGGCATTCCCCTGTGGCATCAATGTGGGTGCCTGGGGTCTGAGCTCTGGTCCTCACACTTGAGCGGCAAATGCTCTACCCACAGAGCCATCTCTCTGCCCTTATCCCACCATTTTTTTTTTTTAGGAGAGGACTATGCAGTGCAGAGTATCAGCCACTCACATGAGTGGCAAAGCCTGGCTTTGAAGCATGTCTGTCTCACTGCAGGTCCAGTCTCATTACCACCCAATCTCTGACTAACAGCCTCATCCCCCCGCCCCTCCCCGCCGAATGCAAAGATGGTTATTTTACAGCTCAGGTCATTTTGTGATAGGAAGTGAGAGGAGACTCAAATTCAACCAGGACGTTCTTTCTCATCTGGGTTTTGGATGCATGGCAGTGGATGGGACCCTGAGAAAAAAAGACCTGGGGAGGATCAATCAAATCACAAGCCCATACAGGATACAGGAGCTAAGCCATGCTGACAGTGCAGCATCAGAGCATGAGAAATAAGGGTGCTAGCAGTCTGTGAGGGGAACCTGGAGTTCTGTTTTTCTGGCATTGGTACCCATATGCTCCAGTGTCTTTGGAACCGTCTTTTCTTCATTGCCCACGCCTGACCGACCACCTGTGCCCTTGGCTTCAGGCTGATTGCTGTGTGGGTTCTGCCCTGGGTTTCTTCTTCCAGCCTATAGCTCTCCTGGGGGTTTCAGCAGAGCAGTCACTAGTCTACAGGCCAACCTGGGATACTGGAGAGACTGTGGTGATCCTCCCTGTCTTATGATCTCAGAGTAAAGAAGCAAGCCTGACTTTGAGCTTATCCCCTGGAGCCATGTCTCTCCTTGCAAAGTCCATTCAGGATGGAGTGGGGTCTCAGAGCCCTGCCGGCACCTTCCCGCTTTCCTAAAGCACACATGGGGACCTGCCCTTGGAGGCGGACAGATGTTCTCCTCTCTGAGTAGACTTCATACAGGTAGAGTTTTCTTCAGTCAGTCATCTCTGTCAAGTTTCCCCCCTTTTCTTCTGAGAAGCTACCAAGCCAGAGCGAGTCAGCACGGGGCTTAGTATTTGAGTTGTAGACAGGCCTGTGACTCTTCTACCTGTGTGCCACTGGAGGTGGTGGGGGGACATCTTGTATGCAGTCGACCTCATAGTAAATCAGCGTTCCTGCTGGATGACCTCTGACCTCCACCCATCTCTCTAAAATCCCTTCAGAAGCAAAGGAGGTATTAAATAATCCAAATGTCATCCTCCTCATAAAATTTCTCTCCAAGATGTCATCGCTTCTTTTCCCCCCTTATCAAAATTTATCACTGTCTTCCTCTGCCTCCCCAGATAGCTCTTCCTATGGCTAGTGGTGGATTACCACAGAATGTGACAGAGATTTGTTTTGCTTCCTGTGTCACAGCTGAAGATGGGGCCTGCCCCTGGACCAATACTCTGCTCATTCAGTCTCCACATCCAAGACAAGGCCAGGCTCTAGACGCAGGGTGTGCTATCTCTGTTGAGAGAAGGGAGACGGGAACATTCACAGAGAATGAGCAGATTGGAAGCAGGTGTGGATTGTGGAGGAAGAAACAAGCCTGTTGGATAGAGTAGGTGGTTGGAAGGGAGCCCTCTGGGGAGAGGTCTGGCAGAGGCTGAGGGCTGGGGCTCCATCCTTTCCGGTGATGCCCTGCAGTCAGGAAGAGCTCTGCTTTCTAGCTCGTGTCTTGTTGTTCTAATACCCTCTCCACTCTCATTTGTTGTCAATAAAATGGGCTTACTCATAGCTCTCACCCTGGGGAGTGGTGAGATTTAAGCATAAGCGATGTAACATGAGGAACTCTGATGAACACAAGGGACACATGTGGAGAAGAGAATGCAGCCCCGAGGCCACAGAGCATGGCCAAGAGTGTGGAGTCAGCGCACACACAGCTGGGACCAGAACCCAGGTGCCTGGATCTTAGCAGGGGTCCCTCCCACAGAACGGGGCCATTCCCAAGGCCCTCTAGATTTTCCACAATGCAAAGGGATTCTTCCTACACTCAGCACAGAGAGCCCACACTCAGGCCCAGCTCTCAGGCAAGCCAACTGGATGGGATACCGGAGGCAACCCAGTGATGAAGTCAAAGGATCCAAGTGCTGAAAAGATAATTTATCCAAAAAGCCAGACCCCTGGTGTGGCTTCACTGCTATTTATTATCTAAGAGCAGGAGAATGTGGAGAAATGAAGTGCTAGGACCATTAACAGACGATGTGCGAGCTGTTACTGCTCTAGTCCCGGGGGTTGCAGGCTTTGGCCCCCTAGCATTGGGGTGGTCATTCAGATACACAGTAATCAGTCAGCTTTTGGAAACGATCTCTGTATCTCAACTTCCCTTGCCACAGAGGACAGAAGGAAGGGAAGAGACAAAACTACAGAACTCCCATCTTCCCAGGGGCCTGGGAAAAGATACCTTCCATCTAACCAACCTCCCTCCTACACAGTACCTAGGGATCTCCAGTCATCCATCCTGACACTCCAAAACCCCTGTTGTCAAACTCAGAGTGTAGGAACCCTTCCCAGCTTGGTTCCAGGCCAGAGGAAACCTGCTTTCCTCTACAGGAGGAAACCTGCTTTCCTCTACAGGAGGAAAGAGGATAGGGCCTACAGACAACTGTGGGTCTCAGGTCCCTGAGCAGTGCTGATCTTCAGCAGGATGTCAGCCTGTGGATACTGGGTTTCTGGGGCATGCCAGGCAGAGAGTTATGTAGAGCAAGCCCCAGACCTGTCTCAAGACCAGACTGTTTGAGACTTCAGAGAACATCTATGTAGAGCTATCAAGAAACAAAGTTCGGTTTGTCCCAGGAAAGACTGCTGAGGTACTAGGGACACTGGCAGGAAATGTCCAATGTATGCCTACATTTTTCTTCCTTTTGAAGACTGAACCTAATGTTTGTAATTAAATATTAATAAGAACTAAAATAATTCAAATTTAAAATAAGACAAATAGAGCCCAGGACCCCACTCCTAGTTCACTTGAGTCACACTCTCCAAAGAAATTAGAAAATATTTTTGTTTTTCTTTTTTTTCATTTTTAAAAGGTTTATCTATTCATTATATATAAGTACACTATAGCTGCCCTCAGACACTCCAGAAGAGAGAATCAGATCTTGTTACAGATGGTTGTGAGACACCAACCTGGAATTTGAACTCAAGATCTTTGAAAGAGCAGTCAGTGCTCTTAACTGCTGAGCCATCTCACCAGCCCAGGGAAATACTTTTGAACCAGTTCACTGACATGATTCTGCCTCTAGTTCAAAAGCCTCTGCCCCCCAGGACCAAGCATCCCTCCCCAGCCAGAACCCCTACTTTACAGACATCAAAGCTAACATCTGAAAGGACATTGGGCCAAGCTCAAGAGGTGGGCCTTAATTTAAGACCTCTTTTAGGCAGGGGACAGCAAAGAAAACGCAGGTTGAAGAGATAGCTTACTTGGTAAGTACTTGCTGAGCAAGCATGGGGCTTGGTTTCTAGCATCCATGTAAAGGATGAGTGTAAAAGCCCGTCCAGTGCTACATGGACTGAGACAGATGTGTCCCCAAACTCTTAGACCAGTTAGTCTCACTGAATAAGTGAGCCCCAGATTCAGTGAGAGACCCTGCCTCAAAAGAGAAGGTGGAGCATGAAGAGAGATATGGCCCAAAGTCAACTGTCAATGGCTTCTAGCCTACACACACACACACACATACACACACACACGCTCATGTGCATACATGACTATACACATGCCTATGCACACAGATATATACTGCATATGTATGATAACATACAAGTATAAATGCATACACACCTGCACACTCATGTAAAGATCTGCTTTGGATGCCTGAATTTCTCAAGTCACAATGGCCATCCCCTACACCTCACCATCTTTTCTTCTTGATTTTTCTACACAAAAGGCTTTTTGTTCCAAATTTCATAGTCTGCAAAACTCCTGCTTTTATTTCCCCAAGTCAATCATGTAAGCTAAGTCATCATGTGTTTCAGGGCTCACTAATAGGCTACTTCATGGAACTTTCTGGAAGCATCTGCCATTGGCCACCTCTTCCTCATATTTGTTAGCAGGATACTTGCTCTCTCCAAATGCCAACCCAGGAGGCAGAGGAGGAAACACACCATACCGAGCGAGGCTCTCTACCCTGGACATAAGGAGTCTTGTGGGAGACGTTTCTCTTTTTGACTCATTTCCTATATCTGAAAAATGAAGGCATTAGACTAAATAATCCCCAGTGTCCTCTTTACTTCTTAAAATGCCATTATACAGTTACAGTTTCTGCCTAAATCAACTTTACATTTGAAACATGGGTGAGAATAACTGTCCCCTGGGAAGCCAGTTCCTTATACCCCTGACATGTCTGTGGCTCTGAGAACCAGGAGCATGAGCTGTACCACCTCAAATCTGGGTGGGTGGCCAATTTCAGTCTTGATCAGGAAAAAAAGAAAACCGAAGATTGGCAAGAGATGAGCCGTAGCCTGTTAGAAATGCAGAGGACCCCACGTGGAAAGCTGGTCGTTAGCTTGGATGTGCCTGCCTCAGGCCAGCCTGCCTCAAGGAGAGCAGAAAGCAAGGGGTCTGCTGGAGAAAGGTCAGGGGCTGGGTAGGTCTGTGTGTGTGTGTGTGTGTGTGTGTGTGTGTGTGTGTGTTTGTCTGTGTGTGTGTCTGTGTGCCTCTGTGCATGTATGCCTCTGTGTATGTGTGCCTCTGTGTGTGTGTGTGTCTATGAACATATCAAGTCTCACTATAGGCAGATTTTAAAAAATGTAGTAACATATACAAAACATAAACCTCAGCATTTTAATCATGCAGAGTGCATAGTTCTGTGGCCTTTAGAACATTCACCCTGTGGGCTGCCATTACCACTATCTATCAAACCTACATGAGAATCCACAGTGGTGGAGTAAAATACTCATCCCATGTCCCTCCCTCCATC
>CACVCL010030898.1:0-40218 GCA_902729485.2 Mus minutoides
TTACAATTTTGTATAATGACTGGTTTTCTTATGAGAGAGACAGTTATAGGGCATTTCCAAAGATGCATACATGGATGGGTTCTGAGTGAGATTTTGATTACCACCTCCACTCTGTCATTTTTGTAGTTTTATTTTATTTTGTGGTTGATGATCCACAGTGTGGGGGGGAAAGTGAAGCTATTGTAATTATACAGAGTATTTTTAACTTCTTCTTTAAATTTGATTTTATTAAAAGAGCACTTACGATGTAAAAATTATTTTTATGGATATACTTTAATATTCCATCTGTATTTTTCTTTAACAGTAACTTGAAACATGTTTTTTTTTAACCCTGCATGTTTGCATAATATTCAATATATGCTCAGTATTTGATCTGTGTTGAAAATGATGTTAAAATAATTATAAATGTTTAGTTGTAATGAATTTTAATACAAATAAGTACTTTGTATATGTTTATGAAATTTTTAGAATTCACTAATTTAATGATATTTTAAGATTATAAGCAAAATTAAAATATGAATGTAACCTTTAGAATCATTGTATCTTGGTTATACTCTAGATCACATTAAACTAAAAATCTCATTTTTGTCAAGTTCATCAAATTTCAATTATAAAGGAAAAGTCATTGATTCTAGTCACATTTTGGGTGAACAGAAATTAAATACAGTATTCAATTGGCTAGTGAATTAATTTCAACTAGCAACCCCATTTAAATTCCTTTTGTATGTGTATCTATATGCAAATATTAGTTATACATATACAGGTATGCATACATATGCATGTACATGTATGTGTTTATGCATAAGTATATAAAAAGCTTCTACAGTTGTGGGTTTCCATATGGAATTTTCAAACCTCTTTTGTGTTAATTATCTTTTCCATAATTTTACCTCTACTCTGCTTTTATTCTCTGCCCCATTTAACACTTCCTTTCCCACTCTTCTTTCTTCCTTCATGCCATCCTTTTCTTGAAATTCTTCCCATGGCTGCTTCCTCGTTTCCTGCTTCTATGGGTGCTCCTATTCAAACACAGATGTTTAAAGAGTCAAAGCTAGCATCCACATTTAAGAAAGAGTGTGAGGAGTTTGACTTTCTGGGCCTAGGTTACCTCAGTCGGAGTAATAAATTTTCAGTTCCATCCAAGTTGTAATTTCAATTTTTTTCATAGCTCAATAATATTCCAATGTGCAAATGTACCATGTTCTCATCAGTTTCACACCTAGGCTGTGAAATACAAAATAAAACTTCTTTTCAAGAAAAGGGCAGCAGCCAATAGAGAAAAACATTCATGTCTCATAGAAAAGTGTATTATTTCACAACATATATTTAAAGTTCCACTCTACTAGTAAAGAACACCTCACATGTTTTCTTATCATCGATGGATGTAATTTAAAATGTTGTCTTTTTAATAATACAGTAATAAAAATCAATACAGTTTGTTGAAGGTAATATAACATGAAATTAATACATTTTACATTTCATCATTTCATATATTAAAGCCAATCTTTGTAATAAAGCACTAAGAATTAAAAAGTAAGTGGAAATAGAACTTTCTTATAGGTTTAATTGGACACAAAGAGTATCTTAGTATGTCTTCACAATATCTCTTTTAAAGGATAAAGAGAAAAGAACCTGTTATTCCTGTATGCAAATCCAGTTAATTGTCTTTTGAGCAATTCATGTTAAGGTTTTTGCTGGTGAAGTAGTTCTAAGATAGCAGATTAGCTTGGCTGTTTACATTAGATTTCTTTTCTGTTTAAAGAACTCAACTTTGAACTGCTGTTCCTGTTTATGAAATCTGTGTGCCAACACTGATTGATGTGAAAGACATGGTTCTATCATAACACTTAGAATACTTTGAGACTAGAATCTTCTAATCTGGTCACAATACTGACACTGAAAGAGGTTCTGCTCACTGGTATAATCGCATTTCTATTAGTTGTTTATCACTCAAATTCATAGAATATTTAAGAAAAATAATTAGTTCAAGTCAGACAAACTAAAGAGAAAAAGGCATTCACAAATCTAAAAATAGTTCAAAACAATCCTGTTTTGATGAATTCTAACTTTAAAATGTCCATTTATCTCCATCAATATCTTCCTTTCTCTTTTTTCCTTGATTATTTTAATGACAAATTGTTTGTGGTGTTTTATGTTCTCACAACCTGCACCTTTTCATAGTAGACTTTAACATAATTGCATTTTTAAAAAAAATATTACTTGTAACTAATTTTACTGGCTTTCTATTTACTACATATTTTTTCCCTGGACATTCAGTATTATGAACACAAGATCTTCACACATGTAGTTTCCAACCATGTGCTTTCTTGCATGCCCACCAGTATTTACTGGCTACAGTCTGCTTTGTTTGTTTTTGCTATTCAAACATTATCCAAATATTTCATTTTCATGAAAATGATTAGAAATAGGGATGGAGGAAAAGGTAATTTTCCTCTAACATTTCACTGACCAATTACCTTGACTACATAGTAGGACCATCAGAGAAATACTATCATTCTCTCAATACACAGGTCCTACATTAGACTAAATTAAACAATAGTCATTCAAGAAGGAATTTGTTCGATTCTCTGGTTACTAGTAATGGAAAGTGGAAAATACAACTCTGGCTGATTTAGGACTAAGAATGGCAAACAGAGATGGAGAGACTTAACCACTCTACTGAGCAATCCACGGCAGATGTGATTTCAGACCATGACCAGACACATACATACATATGATATTGTCAGAAATCTTTACATTTTAGTTTTGCTTTCTTCTGAGAGCCCTCTGACCGTAGAGAAACGCTCCCTACTTTGGGAATTCAAGTATTCTTAATGGGTAATCTTTCCCCCTTTGACAAATGAGATGACCATAATTGTGCCAATCACATAGATCATTTAGATGTTGGCACAGTGAATGAATATAAAACAAACAAACAAACAACAACAAAAAAAAACACACAGTGGTACTTGGCACACAATCAGCTTCAAAGACAAGTAAACATTATCAATTCATTCAGAATCATAGAAGTCATCTATTGTCATTATAAAGCTGTAATGAAAAACCACATTCCCAGTTAGCTTAAGCCATCCAGTGAAAGAAACCAGTGATTGGCATCTTGTATACAGCTTAAGGACAATAACAATATTAATCATTTATGTGGAGCTTCTCATTTCCAAATGCAATAAAAATGCTTTCTAGCATAGACTACCCAGGATACAACTTAATAAACACATGAATCTCAAGAAGAATGAAGTTCAAAATGTGGTCTCAGTGCCCCTTCCTAGAATCAAGAACAAAGCACTCACTGAAGGAGTTACAGAGATCATGTGTGAAGCTGAATCAAAAGGATGGACCAACCAGTGACGGCGGCTGCCAGGGATCCCTCCCATAATCAGCCACCAAAATAAACACTATAGCATATGCNCCTAGTTGGCCATCATTGGGAGGAGAGGCCCTTTGGTTATACAGTCTCTATATGCCCCAGAACAGGGGAATGCCAGGGCCATTACGTGGGAGGGGGTGGGTGGGGGAGCAGGGCGGGGACGCGGGAGGGTAAGGGAAAATCTCTGGATAACATGTGAAATGTAAAGGAAGAAAATATCTAATAAAGAGAAAAAAAAATGCTTTCTAAAAATGTTTTCGTGATTGACTTGAAGAATTACAGGATACATGCTCAGCACTAGAGCAGTGAACAGATACGGCATCAGGAGATAAATTAAGGTCTCCTTTGAGGGTAGTACATTAAAGGAGAAGGGTCATAATGGATGCTTCTCACTTGCCACTAGTACATTTTGTACAGTTACTAAGCATACTAACTTAGTAATAGGGAACCATTGTTCTTAGGGAAAAGAATCACAAGGCTAGATTTCTATAAACTTATGATCACATTTTTGTCAATTGATTAATAAATATTCATGCTTTATGTGGGCTTTTGTTTCACTAGACCATTTCTATTATATTTATTGATTCATTAACACTGGATGCATACCAGTAGCAAAATAACTTGTGTCTAATGGAAGTTTATCTAACAGATATTTTTCCTACAAGGCACATTATTGCATGCTTGTGGTTAAAAATACCAGACTTGGGCACATCCCTTGAAGGAGCAGATGTAACCACTAGGTGACAATGACTACCCGAGTACATCTGGTAGCAGAGGAAACAGCCATGCCAGCAGACTTCAATCACCATGGTACTTATTCCTTTCTATTTGAGAAAATTGTAAGTCACCTTATGAAAAACCCAACTAAGAAGCATCAATACATAATGTGTCCAGCATATTATCAACCTGAATCTCGATTCTTCCATTGGTATTTGTAATATAAAGCTATTAAAAAGAAGCATCTGAATGGAAAAAAAAAACATATGAAATGCTAAATTCCAATAGGATGCTTTTTTAGTATATAAGCAAGTAAAAACATTCTTAATAACAAAATTAAATGGTTAACTTCTGAGGAAGAAATATAAATACAGCACTAGACAAAATACTTTGACTTTCTAATCCACTTGTTCTTAGATAGAATAACTATAGGACTTTAAAAGATTGGGGTGCCAGTATTTGCTAAATGAGATTAACTTGAACATCAACGAGTATCATGATCCTCTCACCCTTTCATTTAGTTTTATGGTTCTGTATTCTGCTCTATAAGTGAAGTCACTTTATGTAGATCTTTGGAGGCTTGGCACCTCACTTTTAGAAGGAATTCCAACATGTATCTGGCAGTGTAAACACTGGGACTGGTTATAGACAAAGTGACACCAGCACTTTCATAATAACAATTATCTGCAGCTAAAAAAATTCAGGTCATTCTTCAGTCCTGTTCTACAGCAGAAAGAAATGCAAGAGAGCATGTGTACTTGGTATCTGTCATTAGCTTCTGATTTGTTCTTTGCCTTTTTCCTCACTACAACTGCTTTGCAATCAACTAAACACTATTGTTTGTTTCAATGTGTTTTTTAGCAAAGAAGAATCCAAGGTTCACAATAGTGATTATGTCAAGATATTCTTACAAGAACTATGATATTTTAGGAGGGTAAATGACCTATCAATAAGTAGCATAATACTCACATAGAGTAATAAAATGGATTTATAATTTATATCTTCCTGGTTTCTTTTGATAAATAGCGAGTATGATAAGAAAAGTGATGATTGGCTTGAAACAATCTTTTAAAGATATCATTATTGAACATACCTAATATTTAAAAGACAGTTTCCAGATGCCCAAAGCTAAATGTTTCATATCTTCTTATTATGACTGGTTGAGTTGAATGGATAAGTCTAGGTGGGGAAATGGGCTGTTTTCATTTCTGTGTTTTAAAATACATATCTCTGCGAATTACTACATAAATTTAAACCTGTTTTTTTTTTCCTCACTTGTGTTCTATATAGTTGTTTCTAAATACTTATGTAGTAACTATACTACCATAAATATTTATTTAATTAATAAATGATAAATGCAGATATTATAGGTCAAGTGAGCCTTTATCATGTACTCACATCAGTCTTCTAACAGTCTTTTTCTTACATGATATTTATTTCCAATAATTGAAAATAAATAGTAGAAAATCACCATGAATGCTCCGTGTTTTGACTTAAGAATCATTTGTGTGCTCATGCTCCTAAATACCTTCTGCACATTTCAGACATTAAACTCCCTGTAGTTATGCTCAGTTCAGACTAATTTTTCAAAAATGTTTTTGAATAAAACAGATGACACATCTATAATACTCATTGGTAATTTTTCTCAATATCCATTATGATTTACTTCTTTTTAAACAAGTAAATTTAGAAATTCTGTTTAGAACTTTTTCTCCATCTAGTTTTAGACAGATTTGTGCTATTCTTGGTTCAGACTGTATTTCCAACCTCTTTTGCAGCTCATGCCAATCATATGATCAAGGGTGAGGAAATGGGATATGATGGGATATAATCAGTGTTATTTAAATCGTCTTGTCAGTGGAAAATTTTCTGTAATCCATGTCCTCTCTTCTATTTTTTTTCAGGTCTACCATGATCATATAATGTGACAAATACATGACTAATCAGGGAAGAAGGTCATCACTGTAGGAGAATGTAAAAGTCACAAATCAGAATGATTCTGGATAATTGGTAGACCTGCTTAAGATTGCTTACCAGTTATGAACTATTACATGTGAAAGAAAAAGATATTTATCTTGTTGATATCATTGTTTGAGGGACTCTCTTATAACAGTTTACATTGCTGTAATACAATATTTAAAGCTTCTTGCCACCGACCAGGCCGAGTCGGCCCCCCTCAATCCACGGGGATCACAGGTTCAGAAAGATGGGCATAGAGTTGGCGGGAATTGACAGGCAGACACAGACAAGAGAGAGTGTGCAGGATCTGAATGTAATTTGTCAAATCAAGCATCAAACTTTCTATACAGAAGAAAATAGGGAAGTTAGGTGACACACTGGCAAGGTACAATGAGGTTACTGGATTCACAAAACAGAGGGATGCAAACACGGAAGGACTGGCAGGAACCAACTGGGATAAAATTCAATGTTAACAACTGGGATCAAAAACAGCCCCACCTAAAGTCAGCTTAAACTTAGAAGCCAGGGGCAAGGGCTTCATGTCCTTGCCATAGTCCACCTTCCCCCTAGGCCATTGAAAATACTTGTATATGGGTGTAACTCAGGTAGCTATAGTTCTAAGTATCTACTCTATTCCTCCTCAGGTCACAAACTTTCTTCTTCCTAGATAATGGTAAATTCCTGTGTAGGGCAGTGACTTAGCTATCCATGCCCAAGGTCGGATCAAGGACTGCCTAGAATCTAACTTAGCTATATGTCAAAAAAAAAAAAATCAATCCTTAGGAGCACTTGTAATAAAGCAATATTAAGGGAAAGCACACAGATCCGTTTACTAACTAAAGCAAGGACATTGGAACAGTCATTATACAGGATGCCGCGGTTCCAGGAGACTAAGTTTCCATGAACTTTTCCCCTTGGGACTGCACCCAGGCTTTTCAGCCTGTCAGGCAGGTCACTACTGGAGTGGATGTAGCAGCTTCTGATACATACATTATACACATAGCTACTCTAACATATACAATATACATTGTAGCCTCCCTCAGCCTTGAAGCAGGGTGATCCAGACCTTGACCTTGCTGCCACTAAGAATGAGACCACTTAGGGTGGAACCTTCTGACCTTGATGGCTCTATTTGTATTTTTTGTTTGTTTGTTTGTTTGTTTGTTTTTTGTTTTGTTTTGGTTTTTGGTTTTTCGAGACAGGGTTTCTCTGTATTGCCCTGGCTGTCCTGGAACTCACTTTGTAGACCAGGCTGGCCTCGAACTCAGAAATCCACCTGCCTCTGCCTCCCAGGTGCTGGAATTAAAGGCGTGAGCCACCATGCCCCGCTTATTTGTTATGTCAACTGCTGCTGCTCTTCTCCAAGACTCTGCTACCTGCTAGGAGGTCCTTGAGGCATTTCAGAGACACACCCTGCAGATTGCCTACAGGCTGACTCCAGGCACCAATCATGGATTGGCAGGGGATGGGCCTCCCCTCTTTATAAGCGCAGGCTCTTAGTTAACCTTGGGGCTTTGAACAGAGAACTTTGTCTTGGCCTCCATTATTTCTCTCACAGTTTACTTCCATACAGCTCTTGCCTCCCACTCAGGAACCCAGTTTTTGTAGGCTGCAGGCACCTTACAATACATCATACATATATAATGTATATATGTAAATATATACATAAATGTATATGTATGTGTGTATATACAATGTATATATGTATACAATGCATATCTCAAACTAGAAAGACATCCAGGCATGATCAAATATGTGCTGTAGGATGTCTGCTCTGGGATATTAACTCTCTAGGGGAGTAAGAAATACACACACACACACACACACACACACACACACACACATCCTTCTGTGCCCTCCCCCTGCCTTGAGCAGGCTGATTTAGACCTTGTTTATGCCACATCCAACTAGCCCACCTAGGGTGGAGTATTCTGACCTAGGTAAAGTCTATTGTCCTGCTGCTTCCTCTGAGACACCACTACCTGCTGAGAGGCTGGAACCTGTTTTCCTGGCTCTTTTCCTGACAACACAAGGAGATCCTGGTGTAGTGGGGGGATGGGCTTCCCCCCTTTTAAAGTTCAGACTCAAAAAGTAAACATTGGGCCTTGATCAAAAACTTTGTCTTGGTCTCATTCTTCTCTCTGTCTCTCCCATACAGCCCCAGATTTTCTTTCAGAAACCCAGTTCACATAGCCACTGGCAGCTACATCCTTCTAGTTTGAGATCATGAGCCATAAATAGTCAGTGACTCAATATTCTGATATTAACTCTATTTGTAAGAAGTACCCACAAGGATATATAACAGGAGGAACTTTGTCATGATGATAGATAGATACAGTCCCTAAATACCATGTCATCAGGAGTCAAGTTACAAATCAGAATGGTAATGAAATAAATCTTAAGATTTCCATACATTAAAGAATTAGTTTGTAATAAATAATGTGAGTGTTCACATATGCCATTTGGGGTGGTTCAGTAACTTAAATAGAGATTCAATCTATTTGGTATACTAAGCCAATATAAGAAAAAATAACAAGATTTTTGGGCTGATAGTACTGGAATGCTGTTGTATTTGGGTACAGATTTAAGGTAGATAAGTCAGTTCAAATTGTATTATGAAACTGAATAAGTAAGGATTTTCATTTGTAACATTAGCTAAGGAAACACAAAATGCTAGATTCTCACTCTATTATCAGATCCAGTAGAATGCCTATATCTGGCTTCTAGAGAAGGTGGAGGTGGCATAAGTAACAGGAAGTTGGAGTTGATAGTGAGTTAGATGAGTCAGTTATAGTTAAAATATCAGATCATAAAGTATATGCAGACACCAAGCATGAGCTTAGACTTGCATTGTGTGATGAGTGTAACAGAGTTCTGAGGGTGAGGGATTTTCACCCACTATGAAGCAGTCAATGGTGAAGATAGAAAAAGTAATGTCAATTCAGAAAGGCTTCTGAGGCAATCTCAGGAAAGTCTGCAGCTAAGAGCATAGAGTGTTTCAGTCATCCAGTTGTTACTAAAATGCTTACAGATGCTAAGGTGAAGGTGTGATGGTAATTATTACATTAAAGTTTGGACTTACTATGCTTGAAAAAAAAAAGTAAAAAAGTAAAAAAAAAACTAAAAAAAAAAAGTCTTTAATATCTTTTACACGTAAGGCCCTAGCTTGTAAGGCTGAACCCTGACAGCCACTTATATCTCCCCCATAACTGAAGACTATTCTTTTCTTTTACTTTTATCCACAATCCTTAAACCCTCCCCTTCTCCTCTGAGAGGCCTCTCATGGTATCCTCCAACCCTGGTGCATCAAGTCCCTATGGGGCTATGTTCATCCTCTCTCACTGATGCCAGACAGGGCAGCCCAGCTAGAAGAACATCTCCCACAGACAGGCAACAGCTTTTGTGATAGCCCCTAGTCCAGTTGTTTCGGACCCACATGAAAAACAAGCTGCACATCTGCTACATATGAGGGGAGCCTAGGTCCAGTCTGTGTATGTTTTTGATTGGTGGTTCAGTCTCTGAGAGTCCCAAGTGTCCAGGTTAGTTGACTATGTAGATGATCCTATGGAGTTACTATCCCCTTTAGGCCCTCAGTTCTTCCTCCTATTTTTTCATAAGAGTCTCTTAGTTCTATCCACTGTTTGGCTGTGAGTGAGTGCATCTGTGTAAGTCAGTTGGTGGGTAGATCCTTTCTCAGGACAGCCATGCTAGACTCCTGTCTGCAAACATAACAGTATCATTAACAGTGTCAGGGATTGGTGCTTGCCCCAAAATCATTTTTTCAGTGACCCAGTGAAACAGGCACATGCGGGCAGGTGGGACCTCCCTCCCAGGATAGGAGCAGGTGAGGAGGTGGGGAGTTTGACTGGGCAGTATACCTGTCAATCAGTAAAGCAGGTATCCTAAGGTGAATCCAGGGAAGACAGAAATCTCCCCTGGAGTAGTAGGAGAAAAGCTAGCTTGGTCTTGATTTTTAGTATGAATACAGACATGAAAGTATGACCTCATGATCCTGTTAACCTTTTGGGTTTTAAGCAGGAGGTGTCAGAAAAGTTACCAGAGGGTTAATTGACTTGTGGCAGCCAAGTGCTCATAGCAACGTCGTCTTCACTTTTGATCCTTTGATGTCAAAATCAGTTATTCCTATCATTTGAAGCAGAAAACTATTCTTATATTGACTGATCTTATAGAACTTGCTGTTCTAGCAAGATAATACGTCATAAGACCAGCTGCTATTTATGCTGTATTTTTTTAATCAAAAGGATAAAGAATACATGGTAAAAGAACAATATTCCACCAAATAATTCACAAGTATCATCAAGTCCTGATTCACTAGACTCCTCCCTCCCCAAGGTTATACAAGCAGTTAGGATCAGAATCCTAACAGGAGAGCTTCTCCAGCAAGCCAAGCTGCCTATGTGTTGTTTAGAGACTGCCAGCATATATGAGTGGCGGCCTTTGGGTGAAACAGTACCATGCTTCTATAAGTAACCCTAATAAATTTATCTGTTTACCCTATTGGACTTTGGTGGTGTTATTACTTTGTTGTAGTGTCAGCTTTCTGCCTAGGGTAAGTTCACATTTATTCCTATCACCTCAGAAATGGTGTCATAGAACAGGAGGACAATGTGGACAACTCTATGTCAACTCTAGAAGGGACACAGAGCACAGACTATCCCAGGGCTCTTGTGCCATTGTCTTGTGTGATTCTGGGCAAAGTTCTGTAATATTTCAACATAGGACTAATTTCTGACCTGATTTCTGTAAGTCAACTTAAAATGATGAATCCAGCTTTTGCTTGGCTTAGAGGTACTGTAGCCCCAGCACTTGAAAGACAGACAGATATATGTGAGTTCAAAGCTAACCTTAACTACAGAGTGAGTTACAGGCTAGTATGAGCTAAATATTTAGATCTTGTTTCATATATATACATATATATATTAAAATTTAATATTACCTTTTAAAACAATTTCTAATTTAAAATTTAAAAATTTTTCTAATGCAACTATTAGAAAAAAGAAAGGTTCATGTCAGACGTAGTCCCTCAAATACAAGGATGCTGATAAACTCACTCTGGGACAGCAAATAACTGTAGTGGCACCCCATGCTCTTGAAAGCATTATCTGACAGCCCCCTGAAGATGGATGACCAACGCTCGTATGACACATTATCAGAGCTTTTGTTGACTGAACAAGTGACTTTCACTCCCCCTGCTGTCCTCAATCCCGCTATCCTACTGCCTGAGACTGATGACTCTTCACCTACTCATCACTGTGCTGACATTCTGGCAGAAGAAACTTGTACTCAAAATGATCTGAAGGATCAGCCTTGGCCTGGGAGTCTGAGCTAGTACATGGATGGTAGTAGCTTCATGGTTGAAGGCAAGTGGAAAGCGGGGGGCAGCAGTGGTGGACAGAAAGCAAGTGATCTAGGCCAGCAGCATCCCTAAAGGGACATCGGCTCAGAAAGCCAAACTTGTGGCTTTGATAGAAGCTCTACAAATGGCAAAGGGGAAGTCTATTAACATTTACACTGACTGTAGGTATGCTTTTGCCACGGCATGGAACAATATACAGACAAAGAGGGCTGTTGACATCTGCAGAGAAAGACATAAGATACTGTGGCTAAAGAGAATCAGATGGCAGATCTAACCACCAAACAGGCGGCCCAAGAAGCAATGATCCTAGCCGGGCATGGTGGCGCACGCCTTTAATTCCAGCACTTGGGAGGCAGAGGCAGGCGGATTTCTGAGTTCGAGGCCAGCCTGGTCTACAAAGTGAGTTCCAGGACAGCCAGGGCTATACAGAGAAACCCTGTCTCAAAAGACCAAAAAAAAAAAAAAAAGAAGCAATGATCCTGGCAATCAAGGAGCCTAAAGATTATTATGATGTCAGAGAGACCAGATTTAGATACACCCCTGAGGACTATCAAGTTATGGACAAATTAGGACTGGTAAAGGAAACCCTGTATGAGATAGTAGAAACAGAAAAAGGAAAACTAGCCCTTCCACTGGAGGACTAGTTTGTTACCAACTTACATTACTTGACCCACTTGGGGGCCAAGAAATTAAAATGTGTGGTTAGGTCCTCCGACTACTATGTTATAGGACTCTCCGACTTGGCAGAAGAAATAGTCAGAAGCTGCAAGGCCTGTGCTATGACTAATGCAGGATACTCCATGTATACTCCTGGGAAGAGGCTCAGGGGCAACTGGCCTGAAGCCTATTGGGAGGTAGATTTTACAAAATCTAAGCAAGCTAGATATGGCAACAAGTACTTATTAGTTTTTATAGTTACTTTTTTCAAGCTGGGTAGAAGCTTTTCCTACCAGGACTGAGACAGCCAATGTGGTAGCCAAGAAGATCCTGAAAAAAATCTTCCCGAGGTTTGGGAATGGACCTATCTTTGTTGCCTAGGTAAGTCAGGGACTGGCCAAGATATTGGGAATTGATTGGAAGTTATATTGTGCATACAGGTCCCAAAGTTCAGGACAGGTAGAGAGGATAAATAGAACCATAAAGAGACCCTTACCAAATTGACAGTGGAGACTGGTGCTAATGATTGGATAGCTCTTCTACCCTTTGTGCTCTTCAGGGTTAAGAACACCCCTGGACAGTTTTGACTGACCCCCCTAAAAATTACTCTATGGGGCCCCCCTCCACTGGTAAAAATAGCCTCTGTACATAGTGCTGACATGCTACTTTCCCAGCCTTTGTTCTCTAGGCTCAAGGCACTCAAGTGGGTGAGACAGTGAGCATGGAAGCAGCTCCAGAAGGCCTACTCGAGAGAAGGAGACCTGCAAGCCCCACATTGCTTCCAAGTTAGAGATTCAGTCTATATTTGATGCCATTGCACAGAAAACCTTGAGACTTGGTGCAAAGGACCTTATCTTGTACTCATGACCACCCTACTTTCTACACTTATGGGAGCCCTTTTGATTTTGCTTCTGCTTTTAATTATAGGTCCATGTTTGTTAGAGAGCACGACTTAGTACAGTGCAGCTTTTAGTTTTGAGACAACAGTACCAACACCTAAAGGATCAAGTGCGTTAGGGAGAAGATAGTGTCTAGTTCTACGATTAGAACTACTAACAAGTAAAAGAGGAGAATGAAAAAGTAAAACATAAAAACATAAAAACTAGACATTTAGGCTCAGGCTTGAGAATGTGACCTTTGTGACTCAATGTTCTAAGGCATGCTAATCATAAAACAGATAGCAACATTCCTCCACCCACCCACTTCTTAGGTTCAGGGAGTGTTTGTTCAAAAAGGACCACCCTGAGCATTCATGGAACCCACTATGCAAATGTGCTATTATTAGAGGCTCTTGGAAACTGTCTTAGGAAATAACCTGAACGTCCTTGTGACTCTTAACTGGCATTTCTGGTATTTTCTAACAACACCCTCCCCACCCCCTTGAGTTGTGGTTTCTTCCTTTAAATACCCCCTTACCCAGCTATTCCGGGCACCATGGTCTTCTATATGACTGTGGGCCCGAGAGTGCTCTTGAAATAAAACCCTTTTGCTGTTTGCATCAAGACCATTTCTCATGAGTGATTTGGGGTGTCGCCTCTCCTGAGTCAGAACGTGGGGGAGTCCTCACGTTGTGAGTCTTTCAATACTTACATTTTCAAACATGTACACAAACCTACATAGATATTCAACATAAAACTTTTTTTTAAATTTTTTGAGATAGGTTTGCATATAACCCAGGTTAGCCTTATACTCAGTATATTCCTGAGGTAGCCTTGAATTTCTGATCTTCTTGCCTTTATGTTTGATACTCTGGAAATTCAGGAATGCATCACCATCTCTAGTGAGAAAACATCTTCATAACTTCTTTATTCTGAGATTACACTCAGAGACTCTGTTAAATAAAGTCTTGTGTGAAATATGAATTCCATAAAATGCCAAGAATATTCTAATACAGATATTTATGAACATTTGGAAATCTTAGTAATACTGTAACAGATTGTATTTCCAATGTGTTATAGGATATCAGGTGAAATTAATTGTTACTGATTAGAATGATGTAGTACAAGATGTTGATTAAAAATTGTAGAACATATCTGCATATGTTTACTTTAAGTCTCCAAGGCCTTCTGCTTTAGTGGAACTGAGATGGGTTCCAGGAAACTACACTGCTAAAATCACTACGGACTTTATTCTTATGAAAGTGATGGGAAGACACCAGAGCAGAATTTTATCAAGTTAATTCCCTCTTAGGAATTAGGCAGGTGTTGGGGCTTCTTTGTAATTTCCTGGAGCTTGAATATGTTTCTGATTTGTGGGTATCTCATATACAGGTTTTCAGGTATAATTTTGAATAAGAATATACTCCATTTGGGTTATTAGATTATTATGAGACACATATGGGAGAAAATCTGATACACACACTTATATGTTGAAGCAGGCGTCTTCACTTTGAAAGTATTTTGGAAAGATAAATCTCAGGTATAATTTCATGTATCATGTCTCTGATAAATGAGATAGCATATGCAAAACAATTAGTGTCTGGAATTGTTTTTCAGAACAGTTGATACTTTTCATAAAAGATAAAAATTATTGTATGGTGCATGACTAACTTCTTACCAGCAAGGAGACATGACTACAGTTAATAAACTTATCACTCTGACACATAGGAAGCATTAACTTTGATAAATATAATCAGTTTTGCACCTTTGCTTTCAGAGGTCAGGGAACACCATCCATTTACAAAAACAACATTTATATTTATCTTTTGAATAAGCTTTTATGTATGAGGAGTTGAGTACCATAACAAGTCAATTTTTATAAAGCCTCACTGTTAGCTGACTAATATTGGCAGTATTTGGAGACCTGTCATTATTCAACTACACTGTCATTCCTAAATTCTGCCGAGTTATTTTAAACCAGTCCCCCCTATACAAGTATATTTTCAGTCCCAGTACACAAACAATTCCTAGAAAAAGAGAAAAGTCTATTAATTGGGACAACTACTTAAAAGGTAGGGTTTTGTTTTGTTTTGTTTTGTTTGTTTGGAGACAAAAAGCTCCATGGTTTACTTAATACAAAGTAGAAAACACAGAGACTCTAATACAGTGTCACTTAGTGTGTGTTAGAGAGTTTGCTACTGAAACAAACTGGAATTGTTCTTCCTTGCAGAATCAGCCCTCCTCACAGCTGCTCAAGTCAGCTCTTAAGTTCACCCCTTCTCTGCCTGCAGAGGTTTTGTGTCTGCTTCACCCTCTGTGTACAGAATAACCAACTAAACCACATTGACTCCATATTTGCAAAATTACTAAAATTTACTTTTAACCCCAAACTCAACATGGCACATTTGCAATTGTCATGAGTATGCACAGGTGACCAAAATGTTTGCCTTTTTTAGAGTGTACTTTGTTTTTCAGTCCAAGCTAGAGAGAAGATGCTCTGACTTCTGTTGCCTATTCTACTAACAGAAAGAAGAAAATAGTGGTTCCATTTAGTGCAACACTGTGCAGATTTTTTAAATGAATCTTTTGGTTGTTTGGGGGGAGACCCTAAAGGAATGTGCAGGTTGAGATGGATCAACAGATGAAAGTGTCTGCTGCCAAGTGTGAGGATCTAAGTTCAACGTCTGTGACACACGTGAGGGAGAGAACAAAATCTCTCAAATTGTCATCTGACTTATACACACACACACACACACACACACACACACACACATGCATACACACACACACACACACACACACACACACACACACACACATCCATGCCATATACACACAAACAAGTAAACTGTGATGCATCTGACAAAATGAATGTGACTTAAGCTTTGTTGAACAGGAAGCATTGTATTGAGAGCCATGAACTTGTGAATTAACACATTAGCCATATTCATTAGACAAAGTATCTTCTTTAGCAAGATACACATTTAATAGTTCAACAGAAATACAGTGACCAGAAGTTCTCACTAACCTAATTTGTGAAATTCTCTAGGAATCAATAATCCAGTATTCATTAATTCACCATTCATTTTAATTCCACATAATGTAACCATCATCAAAAGCAAGCATCAACTGTATATATGGCTACGCTTAATGGTGGTTTTAAATTTCTCCTGAGGCGGCTCCTGTGAATAGGAATATGTCCAAATTACTTTTTAAATTTATAGCATGGTTATAATGAAAGGTTCCTGAATTCTCTAACTAAAGCACTATTAATGCTTAGATCAGTTTATTGAGCATGAAATTATAGATAATTATTAATCATGAAGCACTTGTATCTTTATTTGTGTATCCTACAGATTTATGCCAATTTCAGAACCCTTCAGAATATTAGGCTCTTTTTTCAAGCTGCAGAGTATTGATAGGTGTTTGTTTATTGCCATAATTGGCACAGTTTAGTACAGCACCCCATTTTCTTTTTTCTTTCTTTTTTATTATTTTATTATTAATTTTACATCCCTAGCGCAGCCTCCTCCCAGTCCCACCCTATCTCTCCTGTTTTCCTATCTGCCCCCTTCCCATAACAACCTGCCTCAAGTTGAATGAAGACTAAGCTCATCCTACACCACTGATGTCAGAAAAGGCAGCCCAGCTAGGGAAAAAGAATCCAAAGGCAGGCAACAGTGTCTGAGTCAGAGACCCATTCCCCCCACTCCACCCCACCCTTGGTCCAGTTGTTAGGGGACTCACATGAAGACCCAGCTGCACATCTGCTACATAAGTATAGAGTGCAGGCTTTTGAAATAAGACCTAACGATTCTTTGTATTTCCTCAATGTTTGTTGTTTCGGTCCCTTTTCATTTCTGATTTGTTAATTTTGATACTATTTTTTAGTTAGTTTGGCTAAGGGTTTGTCTGTCTTTTTCATTTTCTCAAAGAAGCAGCTCTTGTTTTCCTTGATTCTTTGTATTGTTCTCTTTGTTTCTAATTGATTGATTTCAACCTTGAGTTTGACTCTTTCCTGCTGTTTACTCCTCTTGAGTGTGTCTGTTTCTTTTTGTTGTAGAGCTTTTAGGTATTCTTGTAAGGTACAATGTAGTTTCCTCTAAGCATTGTTTCCATTGTGTTCCATAAATTTGGGTGTGTGATGCTTTCATTTTCATTGAATTCTACCAAGTCTTTAACTTCTTTCTGTATTTCTTCCGTGACTCAGAGGTCACTGAGTAGAGAGCTGTTCAGTTTCCATGAGTTTGTAGGCTTTCTGCAGTTTCTGTTCTTGAAATCAAGCTTTAAGATACAATGGGTTATTTCTATTTTCTTATATTTATTGAGATTTGATTTGTGACTGAATGTAAGGTCCATTTTGGAGAAGATTCAGTGATGTGCTGAGAAAAAAGAACATTCTTTTGTGTTTGGGTAAAATATTCTGTAGATATCTGTTATGGTTCATTTGATTCATATTGTCTTAGTTTCATTATTTCTTTGTTTAGTTTCTGTTTTGATGATGATAGTGGGGTGCTTAACTCTTCCATTAATAATGTGTGGTGTTCTGTGTGTGACTTAAGATTCAGTAATGTTTATGATGTGGGTGCTCTTTCCTTTGGATCATAGATGTTCAGAATTGAGACACCATCTTAATGGATTTTTCATTTTATAAGACTCTAGTGTCTGTCGCCATCTCTGTTGATTAATTTTGATTGAAAGACTATTTTATTAAATATTAAAATGGCTACTCCAGCTTGCTTCTTAGATCCATTTGCTTGGAAATCCTTTTTCCAGTCCTTTATGCTTATGTAATGTTTATCTTTGTTGCTGAGGTGTGTTTCTTTTATGTAGCAGAACTGAAGAATCCTGTTTTCACATCTATGCTGTTAGCCTGTGGTCTTTTATTGAGGAATTGAGTCCATTTATGTTGAGAGATATTATTATTTATTATTATTATTATTATTGTTGTTGTTAATTCTTGTTATTTTGATGTTGGTTGTGATAGAATGTGTATGTATGTACTTCAGTTTTGTGGGTTATTTATTTCCTGTGTATTTTGGGTGTAGTTAGCCATTCTGTGTTAGAGTTTTCCTTCTAGTTTTGGTTTCTCTATCTATGGTGATTAAAATTTTTGCTGGGCATAGTAATCTGGACTGACATCTATGGTCTCTTATGGTCTGGAAGATATCTGCCCGGCCTCTTCTGGTTTTTAGAGTCTCTGTTGAGAAGTTGAGTATAATTATGATAGGTCTTCCTTTATATGTTACTTGGACCTTTCCCTTGTTTCTTTTAATATTCTTTCTTTGTTCTATACATTTAATGCTTTGATTATTATATGATGGGAGTATTTACATTTTTGGTTTAATCTTATTGGTATTCTGTAAGCTTCTTGTATGATTATAGAGATCTCCTTCTTTAGGTTAGGGAAGTTTCCTTCTATGATTTTGCTGAAAATATTTCCTGGACCTTGGAACTAGAGTTTCTCCTCCTCCTCCTCCTCTGCCTCCTCCTCTTCCTCTCCTTCTCCTCCTCCTTCTTTTTTCTTTTCTATGCCTATAATTTTTCTTATTGGTCTTTTCATAGTGCTCCAAATGTCCTGGATGTTTTGTGTTAGAAACTTCTTTATCATTATTTGACCAATGTATTGATTTATTCTATTGCATCTTCTACACCTGAGAGTCTCTCTTCCATCTCTTGTATTCTGTTGGTGATGCTTACATATGTAGTTCCTATTATCTTACCTAGGTTTTCCATTTCCAAGATTTCTTATGTTTCTCTTTTCTTTATTGCTTCTACTTCTATTTTCAGGTCTGGAACACTATTCATTTACTTCATCCATTTGGTTGCACTTTCATGTATTTCTTTAAGGGCTTTATTAATGTCCTCTCTAAAGGTCTCTTAAGAAGATTGAATTCATGTTCATTTTCTTTTCCTTCAGTTGTGTTAGGATATCGAGGACTTGCTGTAATAAGATAGCTTATTTCTACCACATTGCCCTGGCTCTTGTTGATAGTGTTTTTAGGCTGATCTTTAGCCATCTGGTTGTCCTCAGTGTTGAGTGGATGTTCCTGATGCTGACTTGGCTCCTCAGGGAAGCAGGCACAACATTGGGCCTGAAAGTGAAGCTTAGGAGACAGAACAAATCACTTCTGCTAGCTATGCCCTAGGTGGATCTTGAAGGAAAGAAGGTAATGGAGCTCTGGAGGTGGTGGCAGGGAGAAAGCAATGTGCTGATCACTCTATTGGCTGTGCCCCAGGTGGACCCAGTAGGCAGAGGCAACACCACGTTTTTTATTTTATTTCCAAAACAGTTTCCTGAAGGGCAGAGTTAAGGTTGTCTTAGATCTAAAAAGTTGATCTTTCATAGATCTTCAAGCTATAAGCCAAAAATACGTATCACCATCATCTGCATTAGTGGCCAAAATGGAGTTGTTGGTTAGGTCATGATGCCTTTGGAGGCACAGGGGAGAGTACTCTCTAGTTTATGGTGGCTTTTAGATTGCTATATCACTCCAGTTGCCTCTGTCATTATATTGCCTTGTCAATTGCTCTGTGTACCAAACTTTCTTGCCACCTCATGCCTTTTATGTGTTTGGGGGGGGGGTGTGTCAAATCTAGGATTTAAGGCATGATGGATTATCTTGATTCTTAACTTGCTTGAATTGAGAGTTTATTAATGCAGGTTCTGGCTGTTTCCCAAGAGTTTTTTCAGAGTTGGTTATGTAAGGGATTAAGAACCAGTTTGAATGTAAGAGAAAACAAACCTCTCACACAGGACCCTAGTGTACTACTACTGAGATATATTGTAAGCCCAGCATCTGGTGACTGAATGTAGTACCTATACAGATAATCAAATGCTATCTTCCTTCACCAAGATTTTTAACATTAATCATACCCAGAATGGTTTTCTTATTTCTTTTATTGGATATTTTTTTATTTACATTTCAAATGTTATCCCCTTTCCCCTCCCAATCCCCCCTCTTATCCCATACCCCCTCCCCCTGCTGCTATGAGGGTACTCCTCCACCCACCTACCCACTCCTGCCTCATCACCCTAGCATTTCCCTGCACTGGGGCATCAAGCCTTCACAGGACCAAGGGCCTATACTCCCACTGATGTCAAATAAGGTCATCCTCTGGTACATATGTGGCATAGCCATTTGTCACTACATGTGTACTCTTTGATTGTTGGTTTAGTCCCTGGGAGCTCTGGGGGAGTCTGGTTGTTTGATATTGTTGTTCTTCCTAAGGTGTTGCAAACCCTTTCAGCTCCTTCAGTAGTTTCTCTAACTCCTCCATTGGGGACCCTATGCTCAGTCCAATGGTTGGCTGTGAGCATCTGCCTCTGTATTTGTCAGGCTCTGGCAGTGGCTCTTGGGAGACAGCTATATCAGGCTCCTATCAGCAAGTACTTGTTGGAATCCACAATAGGATCTGGGTTGAGTGACTGTATATGGGATGGATCCCCACACAGAACAGTCTCTGGATAGCCTTTTTTTCAATCTCTGCTCCACATTTTGTGTCCATATTTCCTCCCTTGAGTATTTTGTGCCCCCTTCTAAGAAGGATTGAAGCATCCACACTTTGGTCTTCCTTCTTCTTGAGCTTCATGTGGTCTGTGAATTGTGTCTTGGGTATTCCAAGCTTTTAGGTTAATATCCACTTATCAGCGAGTGCATACCTTGTGTGTTCTCTTGTGACTGGGTTACCTCACTCAGGATGATATTTTCAAATTCCACCCATTTGCTTAAGAACTTCATAAAGTCATTGTTTTTAATAGCTGAGTAGTATTCCATTGTGTAAATGTACCACATTTTCTGTGTCCATTCCTCTGTTGAAGGAAATCTGGGTTGTTTCCAGCTTCTAGCTATTATGAATAAGGCTGTTATGAACACAGTCAAACATGTGTCCTTTTTATATGTTAGAGCATCTTTTAGGTATATTTTGTTTCCCCTTCTAAGTGGGATTGAAGCATCCTCACTTGGACCTTCCTTCTTGTTTAACTTCTTAGGTTCTGTGGAGTGCATTGTGGGTATTTTGTACTTTTTGGCTAATATCCACTTATCAGTGATTACATACCGCATGTTCTTTTGGGTCTGGATTACCTCATTCAGGATAATATTTTCTAGTTCCATCCACATACCTGAAAAATTCATATCCTTGCTTTCAATAGCTGAATAGTATACCATTTTGTAAATTAACCACATCTTCTTTTTTAATACTTATTTATTATTATATATAAGTACACTGTAACTGTCTTCAGACATACCAGAAGAAAGCGTCAGATCTCATTATGGATCTTGAACTCAGAACCGTTGGAAGAACAGCAGTGCTCTTAACCACTGAGCCATCTCTCCAGTCCCTGAACCACATTTTCTGTAATCATTCTCCAGTTGAAGGACATCTGGGTCACATCTAGATGCTGACTATTATCAATAAGGCTGCAATGAACACAGCAGAACACATGTCCTTGTGATATGGTGGTGGAACATCTTTTGGGTTTATGCCCAGGTGTAGTATAGCTGGGCCTTCAGGTAGAACTATTTCCAAATTTCTGAGGAATAGTCACATTGATTTCCAGAGTGGTTGTACAAGTTTGCAGTCCCACCAGCAATGGAGAAGTATTCCCCTTTCTTGACATCCTTGCCAGCTTGTGCTATCAGTTGAGTTTTTGATCTTAGCCATTCTGATTTGTGTGAGATGGAATCTCAGGGTTGTTTTGATCTACATTTCCCTGATGACTAAGACTGTTGGAAATTGCTTTTATCACACACACACACACACACACACACACACACACACACACACACAAAGAGAGAGAGAGAGAGAGAGAGAGAGAGAGAGAGAATTGCAGGTTTACATTTAAAAAGATAAGTGTTCTCAATTATCAGTGATGGTAGGAGCTAAGAGTATTAAATTCCAGCACTTATGATGTGAAAGGTTTTTAGTGTGTATGTAAATTGCAGCTGTATGGTGAGTATTAAGTAGCATTTTAACACTTTTTAAAATAATCTTAAAAATTGTTCCCCAGTTGGTGAATAAGGAGTCAATAAGAAAAAAAAAATTCCCATCATAAAACATTCTAGTAAAAATTGTAATGGGACCCACTTTTCATTCATTTAGCTTGCTCCTTGGGAAAAGTATTTTGTTTTAATTATCGCTAAATGGTTGTGCTATTGGCAAAATTTTGTTTGTGTTCTTTATAGCCCTTGAGGGAAGGTAGAAGTTACAGAGTCTTCTAAACCCAAAGCTATTTGTTGTCATTAGAAATATGTAACATTCCATCTCTTTCTTCCCTGTCTAGTTATACTTATAATTTCCCCCTAGTTATTCTTTCTCCCATATTAAAGGGCTGAGAGGAGGAACAGTTAACATTAAAGATGTTTGGAAAAACCATATGGAAACCTACTATTCTATAAGATTCATATACATATATTTGCATTAATATAAGGAACTTTAATTGGAGTCGCCCTACGCTTGAAATAATCATCCTTCCAGATGTCATAGGCCTCCAAATGGAAAACAGAAAATATGTTATGCTGAGGAAGAGGTTATGCCTATATTTCCACAGAAATAAAATATCTATGGGTTCCTTTCAATTTGATAAAAATCAGACATGGAAGACCACCTGAAAGTCTTGATTACAAGACAAGAAGAAGGATATTGACAAGATTAATGAGATAGGCCATATATATGGATCTCTGTACACAGAGACAGCTCTAAGACTGAGACTAAAATGTCTATATAGAGCCAATAAATCTTACTCAAAGTAAAATCTCATGACTTATTATTACATATCATTCTTTAAGATGACATGAATGGAAATTTATATTGTAGTTAGAGTAAATGATCAAACTAACATCTATAAAAAGGCACTTGTCTTTCTCTATTGATCTTCCTTAATTAATCTGTGCACCCTACACATTCCATTCAAATGTCTTTACAGAGTTAGGTATTGCTTATATACAGAATAAAAGATGAAAAAGATAGCCCTGACAGGATTCACACTCTGAGATACTGAAATACTGAGGCCTTCTGTTCCAACTCCCTACTTGATCCTACCTCAACTATATTAAAGCTTTTTCCTTTCTCTCTCTCTCTCTCTCTCTCTCTCTCTCTCTCTCTTAAGTCTTCTTGTCTTTATTGCCTTGAACAGTCCACACTGTACTCCAACAATGTTTTATGCTGAGGGCTCTAGGGACATATTCTGACTTTTGTCAACCCAGAATGAAGAAGTTACTGGGGTCAGGCAGTGGTGGTGCACAAACGCCTTTACTTGGAAGGGAAAGGCAGGTGGATTTCTGAGTTTGAGGCCAGCTTGGTCTACAGAGTGGTTTCCAGGACAGCCAGGACTATACAGAGAAACCCTGTCTCAAATCACACCCCCACCCCCCAAAAACAGAGGAAAAAAAAAAAAGAAAAAGTTACTGGGAAACCAGTGGCTGAGGCATGCCTGCTTTCCACCTTCTGTCTCAGTGTCTTTGCTTTCAACAGAGCTTGGTATTTATAGGTAGATATAAGATAATCAAGAGTTGAACCACTTCTGGCCTTTTAAGATCTGTTTGGGCTTCATAAAGACTAGAAACAAGTGTGAGGTGAGTTTAGGGCACTCTTCTTTTTTTTTTTTTTTAGGGCACTCTTCTTAAAGGGCGGGGACTCTTGTCTGTTTCTCTGACTGGTAAGCCTGACACTCAAGTAGTAATCTTCTGAAACAATGCAGACAGTTTTTAATTTTGTTTTGGCTTTTGTGCTGGGGATGGAACCCAAATTTTGTTCATGGCTGCAAGTGATCCACTACAGAAGAACATGACATCATGACTTTCCTGCCACTCACATAGACCTTTTGTCAGGAAAGAAAACCTTATATATTTAAAAAAGTGTCAACTAAATGTTTGGTCATCTCGTGACCCAAGGATTAGTACCTACATGTTTTGTGCTACTGTCCTTAGAAGGGGGCAACTCAAGTACTTTCAGACCAGAGTACTCAAGTATATTCTGATTTTTTTTTTACATATACTAATTATGTATTTATTTATGTGTTTCTGACTGTGTGCATGCACACATATATAACATGCACATGTCTGGACTCCAGTGGAAACTCAAAAGACAACTTGTGAGGTCTGGCTCTCTCATTTTACTTAAGCTATCAGGCTTGGCAGCAGGAATTTTCATGAGATGAGCCACTTCATTAGCTCGGTGAAGTACTTTGGAGAATGAAGCCAATACCAGATAGTGAAGAAATCAAGTCATCTTAAAGCTGTTTCCTTTAAAGACTTCCAGGACATTTTTCAGAACAGCTAGCTTGCTCATCCAGGTCTTTAGACTTCTACAGTCAGGTCTTTGACTAAGCCATAAATTTTCTCAATACATAGAGACTAGAAAACAAATGATGCCAGCTAGCCTTCTTTTGCTAAAACGGTTTTTCCTATTTCCATTTGATGACCCCCAAAGAAATTCCGCAGAAAACAATTATAAAAAGACCATTGTCCCAGTCCCTTAAATTGGAATTGGTGGTTCTAATTATTTTATAAATTATGGATATGTTATCAAATTAAGAGATAATTTAAAAATAATTATAGTTTTAGACAGAGAGGAAACTGGAGAGATTACACTCAAGAATTTCTATCTTTCCTTTCCTTTTCTCTATCCTTTCTTTGTAAAGGGAAGGGGTTTGCAGAGAAAAATGGGATATAGTAATATAAAAATTAGACAAATAAAGATGGACTATTCAATCAACTCTTAAACAAAAACATTTTATAGCCATAATCTTACAATGGTAGAGTGCTTTATATTTTGATACAATATTGAATTGATATTATGTCACATGGCACAGAATTTGTATATTGATATAGATTTTAAGGTCTCTTACATTGGTAGATATCTTTATATTTGATGGAAGACTGAGGTTATATTTTGTTATTTTGATACAGAATTTTATATATTGATACAGGGTTAAGGTTTTCAGTGGTATATATCTTTGTATATTGATACAAATTTAATATTAATTTTGTTACTCTTAGATAGGCACTATAACTGTACAAGGAGTTTAAGAATACAAGGCTTAATCTCAGTCCTTTTAATAGCTGCTATTATAACTGTTTAAAATAATTAAGCAATGCAAGTTAATAGTCAAACTCATGACCTTATTAGATACTAATTTAGTTAGTTACAATAAAATGATTCAAGGTCATCTAAATCGTATATAGATAAAAATAATCAATATTTAACAATTCAGTTGGGCTATATATAGATAGGTGGTCTTCAGAAGTGTCAGAGATCTACAAAATATGGTTTTTAAAATCATTTCACTATTAAAAGATCTTTTGACTACAAAACAGTTGAGCTCCTAACAGTACCCCCATTCTACTTCAAAGAAGATCATGGACATTAATACCTTCATGTGGAAATACTTCAATTGTGGCAAGCCAGCCACTGCACAAAAACGCCCTAACTTCATCTACAGAGAAAATATTGTCTAAAAAGGACAAACAGATACAAGATAGTGAACTGCTAAGCTCTGCCAAGACAGAAATTCTCACTTCACTTAAGGTCTGTCAGATGTTCTGGACCAGAAGGCTGAAGATAGATGCTCCGACATTACAAAAAATGTTGGGGAGTGTCCAGTCAATGAGGTTTCTCTGTCATTTTTTTTTTTAAATTTTTGGAAGCTGCATTGCTGCACTTCTTACATATTCAAGTAATATATTTTCCTTCTCAGGTCTCTGATGAGGTTAAAGATTAGATAGTTATAATCTCACAATGAAACTTATATTGTTTAACATTAAAGATATTCTAGATTTAAAAAGATAGTTTAGGATGATAATATAGGTTAAAATAAAAAATGATTTAGGTAGACAATTGTAAACACATTAAGATAAAATAGATGGTAAAGTACCTCATCAAACAGGCTGGACTTATAAATGTTATTAACACTTAATAATTCTCATAAATATTTCAAAATAGTTTCTGCTATGCATTGTTTGTTACTATAAAAAAACAGAACCTTTTAATTGGACAAAAATGGGGAACTGTAGTGGATTGGCCAATGCTGTTTTTACTCTAATGTTAATACTGGTTCCTCAAGACAGGTTGCTCCTGACAAGCAGACCATCATGTACTCAAATGCCGTGTAAATCTTTTCCAGATTTTAACTAGTCAATATAAAGATAGGGCCTGTGATTGGACAATGTAGGAGAAAGATGGTACTAAAGACAAGATGGGGTGGCAGATAGAGAAAAAAAGAATACAAAAGAAGAGAAAGAGGAAGCTGCAATGGACTGGAATTGTGTAGCTGGGAGAAATCAGAAATAAGAAGGGCTTTTCTAACTGGAAAATAAGTTAATATAGTACTAAATCTGCCCAATCTAGATATGACTTATAACTACAATATCTAGATAGTGTGTCTTTAATGCAGACTTATTAGGGTTAAAAATTCCAACAACATTCTTTCTGATGGATACCTTAAAAAAGTCTTCAACATCCTTGCCCAGCTGTAAAATTCCAAGTGCTACAACAATTACTGGTTCAGCAAGATTTAACAACAAGTACAAAAAAGGGCATAGGTATTATGCAGGTAACAAACTATTTTCTCACTGAATTTATGACTATTCCATGAGAGGAAACACATGCCCAAAACTGAAAATTCAGCCAAAAACACATAATTGGGGAACTCATTGGTCCCAGGAATGAACCCACTACTATTGTTTGCAAAATGGACAGAGTATTATCAATTTTCTCTCTAAATGTATCCATCTAAACACATAGAATACAATAACTGTCAGATCATCATAGATGTCTCACTGTATACTTCCTGATAGTTAATTCATAAACTAACAGCTTGTCTAAGTACAAACTATACATGCATGTTAGTCAAATTGTTGAGCCACAAATGAGACATTATATCATATCTCTTTGCTTCAGGGATCATCACTGGAGAGGGGTAGAAATATGAACACTAGAAGTCAGAGAAACTCAGGTGGCACAGAGTCTTCTGTATACGGCAGTAGTAGTAGATTCATGAACTCACAGTAACTGTGGTTGTTTGCACAAACTTGCACAAGTTCAAGGATAGAGAAGGGGTTTATGAGCCTCTATTCCTGTTTGAAGAGCGTTTTGCAACTGATGATGTCTGAGAGAGAAAGAGTCAGTTTTCTCTAAGGGTCTGGTCCCTGATAAGATTAGCTACACTCCAGAAGATGGCCTCATAGTCAGGAAAATATGAGCACTACAATTTTTACTTGGTATTCTATGAAGAAAATAAGAGGAAGAAATGGCACACAGACAGGAGTTATATCTGGTGATATTAGGGGGCAGGAGCAAAGGAGAGTAAATATGATAAAAATAGTATGCATGGGTAAAACTCAAAAAATTAATAAAATATATTAAAAAGAGCATTAAAATGAATAATACCACAAAATAATATATGAGAACCTCCCTACATTCAGAAGCTTAAAATTTTCTCCCAACTCTATATGAACTGTCATAGATTCAGTCATGAATAAAATTAAAGTTGTACAGTGAACCTGAAACTATTTCAATATTGTTGTCACAGATATGTGTGAAAAGTCCTTATTTTGTAAAAGAAAATATTTTATTTCTTTGTATGGATACTCTTAAGATATATGAGATAAATACTGAGAGAATTGCCTAAATGAGATAGCAGGAATAAATTAAAAATTAATAACCACTCTCATAAAATGACTTTTAGGTGTTTTCAAAAAATTATTTTTTAACTGCAATGATTAATTACATCATATTACCATAGTTGTTCACAGATTCTCAGCTAAGGCATACATCTTGACTAAAAGAAGTGTGGCCTGTTTTCAAAATTGTGTATGTTCACTGCCTTAGTCAGGGTTTCTATTCCTGCACAAACATCATGAACAAGAAGCAGTTGGGGAGGAAAGGGTTTATTCAGCTTACACTTCCACATTGCTGTTCATCACCAAGGAAGTCAGGACTGGAACTCAAGCAGGTCAGAAAGCAGGAGCTGATGCAGAGGCCATGGAGGGATGTTCTTTACTGGCTTGCTTCCCCTTGCTCAGCCTGCTCTCTTATAAAACCCAAGTCTACCAGCCCAGAGATGGTACCACCCACAAGGGGCCCTCCCCTTGATCACTAATTGAGAAAATGCCCCACAGATAGATCTCATGGAGGCACTTCCCCAATTGAAGCTCCTTTCTTTGTGATAACTCCAGCCTGTGTCAAGTTGACACTCAAAACCAGCCAGTACATCCACCCACCAAGGATTTTTGTTCATTTGTTCATTCTATTCAAACTTCTTCGTTGTATGCTAAATTTTAAATATATTGTACATTAATTTAATTTTTATATCAAACACAGGTTAATTTATATCTATGAAATCATTTTCTTTAAACATTAATCTTGAAAAATAAAAGAGATATAAAACTAGTTCAAAGATGTATGCTGTATTACAGAGACAGCATTGTGTATCATCTTTTATTATCATCATGCTTATTGACATTAGAGGACCCAATGCATTATAGATTGCATTATGATCAGGCATACTTATTACTCAATTATTCAAGATACCATTACTTGCAATTTGTTAGGTGAGTGTTACACTCCTGACTCTTGGTTGGAACAGAGCTATGCTTAAACCTCCAGTTTTTCAAGTAGATGGTCCCAGAAGTGATTGTCTCATTAGAGTTTGGGGTAGTGGGCTCGACAGTTCAGTCACTGCCATAGAAGGAGAACTTCAAGATGCCTGTTAGATTGAGACAGATTCAGAGTAATGTTGAATCAATATCAATCTAAACCACAGCTGAAATTTTGTAACCATAATAAAATACTGTGGAATTGGTCCTAGTTCACTCTGAAGAAAAATAAATATATACATTTATACATATTGATTTTTTCCTTGAATATTTTCCTGTTTCATTTAAAATAGATTCTTTTCTCATACAACAATCCTGATTCCAGTTCTCCCCCCCTCTTCCTCCCACTTCTTTCTCATCTTCCCTCCCACATAGGTCCACTCCCTTTCTGTCTTTTTTTTAAAAAGCATGCTTTTAAAGAGATATTAATAAAAATAACAAAATAAAATATAACTAGCTTATCAAAACCATCATATCCAAGTTGAATAAAGCAACCCAATAGAAGGAAAAGATCCCAAGAGAAGGCACAAGAATCAGGCCTCAGGTTCATATACTCAAGAGTCACATAAAAATGGTAAGCTGAAGGCAATGGTGTCCTCCATCCCCTCTGGCTTTTACATTCCTCCTGCTCTCTCTTATCTATGGTTTCCTGAGCTTTGGAGAGATGGATTTGATAGAGACATCCCATTTAGAGCTGTATGTCCCAGGGTCTCTCCTTCTTTGTGTAATATCTGTCTCTAAGTCTCTATATTTGTTTCTGTTTGCTGCAGGGGGAAGCTTCTCTGATGGTGGCTGAATAAGACACTGATCTATGAGTATAGCAGAATGTCAATAGAAAACATTTTATCACTACTTTTTTGGTTTAAGAACTATAGCTTTTGGTTTTACCCTACATCTCTGGGCTATCTGGTCACCCAAGTTCTTGAGTTCTTGGTCACCCAAGTACTCTTGAGTATAGGTTGCATCTCATGAAGAGGGTTTTAGATCAAATCAGATGCTGGTTTGTTACTTCCACTAGCTTTGTGCCACCATTGCCTTAGCATACTTTGCAAAGAGGGCAGATTGTAGATTAAAGGCTGGGTTGGGGTATGCTTTTCTCCTTGGAAACCTGCAGGGTACCTTCCTGTTCAAAAGACAAGAGAAAGTAAGAGTGTGAGCTCTTTACAGACACCAGCTCAAACTCTCCATGTCCAATGAGTTATGTGGATGTTGTCTTCAGCAATGGAACCTTGCTGTTAGGCTCTGGAGAGCAATCGATTGTCTTGGTAATAGCCTAAATTATTTGGGGACTTCCATGGGACCCCTTTGGCCAACAACTAAGTTGTATGTATCCCATTCTCTTCATTGAAAGCTTCATTTAGTGGCAAGAGAAAGCCAATTGAGACTCCATCTTTCCCAATATTTAGAGACTTCATTAGAATAGCCTTCATATGTTTTACAAAGTTTCTAGTCCAATTGATTTCCATATCATTACTCAAATGTTCTTAATTCTATCTGTATCTCTCCTCATTTCCTCCCTCAACTCCATATCTCTTCCCTTCTCAAGTTGATCCTCCCGTTTCTTCCTCATCCATCTGCAAAATCAATTATTTTTCCTCCTCTTAGACAGATTCATGTGTACCCCACAGCCCTTTTTTCTTTGTCTACAAATTATAGCATGGTTACAAATTACTTAATGGCTAATGTCCATATACAAACTAATACATACCATATTTTTCTTTGGGGGTCTGGGCTACTTCACTTAGGATGATTTTTTTTCTAGTTTCTTCTATTTGCCTGCAAATACGTATTCATTCATTCATTCATTCATTCATTCATTCATTCATTCATTCTTTCACTCATATTCCAGCCGTTGCCCTCCCTTTCCAGTCCACCCTTCCATAGTTTCTCATCCTATTCCTCTGAGAGAGGTGCTGTCCCTGATGCCCTCCCGTGACCCCCGGCTGCTCCTTTCCTGGAGCTTCAAATCTCTCTAGAATTAAGCACATTTTCTCCCACTGATGCCAGACCAGACTGTTCTCTGCTATATATGTGCCAGGGGCCTCATAGCAGTCCATGTATGCTGCCTGCTCAGCTTCTGAGAGCTCCCTGGGGTCCTGAGACTGCTGGTCTTCCTATGGGCTTACCCTCCGCTTCAGCTTCTTCAGTCCTTCCCCTAATTTAACCATAAGACTTCACTCCAATGGTGGAGTATAGATATCTATGTCAGTCTCAGTCAGCTGCTGTTAGGGTCTCTCAGAGGACAGCCATGGAAGGCTCCTGTAATCACATTATAGCATCAGTAATAGTATCAGGCCTTGGTGCCTCACCATGAGATGGATCCTAAGTTGGTACTCATTGGACTGCCTTTCTAGCAGTGTCTTCTCCATTTTGATCCCAGCAGTTCTTTTAGACAGGAACAGTTCTAGGTCAGAAATTTTGACTGTGGGCTAGTAACTGCCTCCAGGGATTGAGGGACTTTTTATCTACTGTAGGTAAACTCCTAGAGTTCCCTCTCCCCATTGTTGGGTATTTTGGCTAGGGTCACCCCATTGAGTCTTGATAGTCTCTCATTTTCCGGGTCTCTGGTACTTTCTAGAGGGTACCCCTACCTCGCATCCCCTTGCCTGGAGGTTGCCTATTTCCATTCATTCCCTTAGTCCACTAGGCTACTCTCCTACACCCCCAGCCCTGATTCTGTTCCCCTTTTCTCCTCCCCTCCCCCACCCAGGTTCCTCCCTCCCTCTGCCTCCCATGATTATTTTATTCCCCCTTTTAAGTGGGATTGAAGCACCATCACTTGGATCTTTCTGTTCATTACACTTCTTATAGTTGGTGGGTTTTATCCTAGGTCTTTTGTACTTTTAGGCTAATATTTACTTATCAGTGAGTACATACCATGCATGTCCTTTTGGTTATGGGTTACCTCACTCAGGATATTTCTTTTTTATTGGATATTTTATTTATTTACATTTCAAATGTTATCTCCTTTCTCCGTTTCCCCTCCAACAACCCCCTATACCATACCCCCTCCCACTGCTTCTATGAGGGTGCTCCTCCACCCACCCACCCACCCATCCTCCCACCCACTCCTGCCTCACTCCTGTCCTAGCATTTCCCTGCACTAGGACATCAAGTCTTCACAGGACCAAGGGCCTCTCCTTCCATTAATGCCTAATTATCCCATTCCGTGGGACCTAGTTATTCCGTGGGTCGAGGGGGACCAAGCCTGAAAGAGAAATGGGCGAGAAAAGGGAGAGAGACCAAGTAGAGTTCCTAGCAAGGTCGAATTTTAATGAGGCTGAAAGCCTGGTTTTAAGCACACAGCGAGGGGGGATAGGGAGGGATTGAGGGGGAATAATCAAAGGTCAGAGAGAAGGACATATGGGGAGGATGCTGATTGCAGGCTTGAAACTTCTTGTGATTCATCTCGGAATGCTGGTGCCGCTTAACAGCCCCAGGTGTTTGTCCAAGATAAGGGTCAGCTGGTTCTCAGAGCAGCCTTGTGTGAAGGAGGGGTGACTCCAACTCCCAACAAGGGGTCATTTGGTTCTCAGGGTGGGAGCTGTTGAAGGTCTGGTTTCCCACAGTCTGGTCTCTTACACCAAATAAGGCCATCCTCTGCTACATATGCAGCTGGAGCTATGGGTTCTTCCATGTGTACTCTTTGGTTGGTGCTTTAGTCCCTGGGAGCTCTGGGGAGTCTGGTCAATATTGTTGTTCTTCTTATGGGGTTGCAAACCCTTTCAGCTCCTTCAGTCCTTTCCCTAATTCCTCCATTGGGGTCACCATACTTAGTCCAATGGTTGGCTGTGAGCATCCACATCTGTATATGTCAGGCTCTGGCAGAGCCTCTTAGGAGACAGCTATATCAGGCTCCTGTCAGCAAGCATTTCTTGGCATCTGCAATAGTGTCTCGATTTGGTGTCTCTATACGGGAGGGATCCCCAGGTGGGGCAGTCTCTGGATGGCCTTTCCTTCAGTCTCTGCTCCACATTTTGATCCTGTATTTCCTTAAAAAAAAAAAAGCCCTTCTAGGTTAAGAATTTGGAGATGAGGGTTCCCAAGGAAGAAGGAGCTAGAGAAAGTACCCAAGGAGCTAAAGGGGTCTTCAACCCTATAGGTGGAAGAATAACCATGATCTAACTAGTACCCCCCGGGCTCGTGTCTCTAGCTGCATATATAGAAGAGGATGGCCTAGTTGGCCATCAGTGGGAAGAGAGGCCCCTTGGTTATGCAGACTNCTAGGTTAAGAATTTGGAGATGAATGGGTGGCCCCATCCCCCAACCAGGGGCCTTGCCTAACTTCTGGATATGGTCTCTACAAGTTATTCCTTCCCTTTGTTGGGCATTTCAGCTAATCTCATCCCTGTTGGCTTCTGAGAGCCTCTTCCTTTTCTGGAATCTATGACTGGCTGGTGGCTACCCCCAGTTCTCCGTCACCCATTGCTACACACTTCTGTTCAAATTCCTGACCTTCTGTATATTATCCTCATCTCCTCTCATACCTAATCCTGCCCCTCTTTTTCTCCATCCCCCTTCTCTGGTCCTCCGAGTCCCTCACAACTTCTACCTCCCATATTTTGTTTCCCCTTCTAAGAAGGACTGTAGCATCCACATTTGGTCTTCCTTCTTCTTAAGCTTCATATGGATACAAGATTAAGTCACAAAAATCAGTAGTCCTATAATGCAAATGAAAAACACATTAGAAATTCACTGGGGTAACAGCGCTTTCCACAATAGTCTCAAATGATATAAAATACTTTGGGTTAACTCTAACTAAGCAAGTGAGAGACTTGTATGATAAAAAGTTCAAGTCTTTGAAAAAAAAATTCAAGAAGATATCAAAACATGCAATGACCTCCCATACTCATGGACTGGTAGGATTAACATAGTAAGAATGCCATCTAACTAACGGCAATCTACAGCTTGTGTGCAATCTCCATCAAAATTCAAACACAATCCTTCACAGATTTTGAAATGACAAATTTTGGATCCATATGGAAACACACAGACATAGACACACATACGCACACACCAAGAACATAAACAAACAGACAAACAAACAAACAGACAGACAGACAAACAAAAAACTCAGGACAGCTAATACAATCCTGAAGAATAAAGAAATCAGGTCTCACCATTCCCTATTTCAAGTTCTGCTACAACACTGTAGTAATTAACAACAAACAAACAAACAAACAAACAAACAAACAAACAAACATGGTTTTGGCATAAAAAAGACTCACTGATTAATGGAATTGAATTGAAAACCCAGACAGACAATATTTTCAACAAATGGCACTGATATATTGGATGTCTGTGTGTAGAAGAATGCAAATAGATCCATAACATACATTTATCCTAAGAAAAATATATAGTTTATCATATATAAGCTTAGGTTTTTCTGTTTATCCACATTAAATCAGTGTTTGCAGCTCAAGTAAAGAACTTGGTAAATCTTGAAGACGTATTTATCTTTTTAACATTTTAAATTCTTAATAGTATATTAATCAAGAAGAACTTTGCATTAATTATGAAAAATAATACTTCACCTTTTTCTTGAAGTAAGTCACATTTATTTAAAAACTATTTTAAAGTATACTAGATAGACTTATATTTTACATATTAAAATCAAAATTATATACAAATGCATACTATGGGAAAATGTTCATTTCTCCATTCTTATCACCTTGTGCATATTTCATTTCATATGCAACTCTCTTGCTAGTTCTTTATATATCTTATAAAGTTCTTTATATATCTTTTCATGCCATTTATAGAACAAATAAAAATGATCATTCCTTTCCTACACTTTGTTTTATAAGTCTTTTCTGATTTAAAAATCAATTCTATATTTCTCCATATTAGTATGCAAATATATATAAATATATATATTTGCAAAGCCAAAATAGAATTCACTTTTGAAGAGATCAATTTTAACTGTCAAGACAATGAGTGTGAAACAAAACTCACAGGACTTTGAGATAATGTATCATCACACACTGCCTAGAATTATATTTAGGCATCTGCTTTGCATTATTGGAGACCGTGCATGTGAAGTGAGTGACAGCATTATGACAGCTGTGCTGAACACTCATTACAGTTTCCTAAAAGGGCTTTCTCTTCCAAGGAAGGTCATCTCTTTATCTATGACTATCAACTGAATATGGAATCACTATTTATAAGCATCGGTTTTTATCATTTTCGCCTTTTTCATTTTTGATATTTTTTTAACATTTTTCATTCTATAGGAAAAATATACTGGTACATTGCACAATTCACATTTCAACATGCTATTAGTATGCTTACTGTTGGAATTCAATTATTCAATTCTAATATTACAAAAAGGCATTGTAGAAGAGGTTTAAAGTTGGCCATACCTTACAACATGTTTTTTAAAAACGGTTTTTTTTAGTGTTACATATCACACTTCCAATATCCTTTTACTAGAAGAGAGATTATTTTAAAGGGAATATTATTGGTCCTGACTTCTCTTTAATTCTTCAGCAATCTTACCTAACGCTGTATTGATTAATGCTACTGTTGGCAACACTTTCTAGGGTGGATCTCCATTCAAATTTTGATGAAAGTCAGTTGAACCCAATATTAAATGCAAATGTGATTATCAATAAAGATTTAAACATTCTTATAGAATGCACATATGGACGTCTCACTAACAGAAGGAGATTTTCATGAGATGGAGAAAGATGAAACATTCTTCCAGGTTAGGACTGTGGACTTTCTCAGGAGGAGCTCAGGGTTGGCTTCTCAGTTTGCCAGGGATAAGAGAAATAAGACATGGTCCTGTCTCTCATACATACATGCAGCAAGGACATTAGAAAGTGCTTTTTTATGGGCCTCCTTTACAAAAGCAGCCCATCATTTCTATTTATACCAAGAAGGATACTGGAAAATGTATACAGCCTTACCCATCACTCTGTTCCTAAGAACAGTCACAGTAGTCATAAAAGAGTAGATATCAAGCTAGTTGCTCCTTTACTTTTGAAAGAAAATAAGAACAAATGGCCCATTTTAAGAGATCATATAATCTAACCTGAACTATTTTTTATGATTTTATTTATTTTGTGTTTTTGTTGTTTGTTGGCTGGCTTTTTGTTTTTTATTTTTTGTTTTTGTTTTGTTTGTTTGTTTTTGGTATTCAAGACAGGGTTTCTCTGTGCAGCCGTGACTGTCTTGGAACTCAATCTACAAACCAGGCTAGCCTTGAACTCATAGAGATCCACCTGTCTCTGCCTCCTGAGTGCTAGGATTAAAGGTGTAGGTGGCCACCACCACCAGGTTACTTTTTTAGTTTTTTATTGTCTTCATCAGATAATTTTTTTGGATTTTTTTAAAGAACTGAAAACAACTTTGTTTATATTTTATATACTGAAAACTATCTTCTCTTTTTAGGTCCAACCTGCCTATTTGTAATATTAGGATGCAAGGAACATCTCACTGTTAGCTCAAACTTCAAAACCGAAGATGTGTTTCCAAGGAGGACATTATCATGTTGTTCATACTTAGAAATGTAGTAAAATAGCCTTCTTCTTTTAGCTTCCATAGACAATGTTTAGATTAAATTATACTGAAGTGTTATTATTTTTAAATTTCAGTCCTTCTCATCAGTATGCAAGTAACTAAGTTGCCTCTGAAATTGGCAATAGAACTTGGTAGTGTCATTCACATGTTTTTCAGTGTATGAAAGATGCATGGTAAAGAGTTCATGGAGTTCTGCCTCACAGTTTCAGAGAGCAACGTAGGCCAAATAATGTACAAGGTAGGAGTTCCTACAAGGAGGCCCCAAAGGGCCAGGGTATGAAGCTGCAATGGTTAAGCCTGAGATGCAGTGGAGACGTTAGGATATTGGAAATGACAGGTATCCACTGAGAAAGGCCGTAGAAAGGGAGTAGAGTTAGCAAAGGAGAGGGTAAGTTGCTGTAAGGTGCAAAGACAAAGGAGTAAGGTTACCCACGCCCTTTGATCACAAATGATCACGTTAGGAGCCCCAGAGGCTAGACATGGTGGTGCAAGATTTGGGGTTTTCTTTTTTCATTTGGTCCACAATTCTTCCATTTGCGGAAAGAAATGTTTGTTCCTTGTGACCATATATTGGGAGTTTGTAATTTGGGAAGTTAAGAAATTGCTTGAGAGTCAAAGGAAATATAGACTTTTAAATCTTGGGATTGTTAAAGACAATAGAGACTTAAAGTTATAGTACATTTTGCATGATGAGATGGACATGAACCTTTGGGGACAAAAGAAAGTTATGATTTAAGGTGATTTGACAAGATTAAATAATGGTTAATCTTAACTATCAAAAATAACTTCAAGGTTGGGCCATGGTGGGACATGCCTTAAAGAGGTAGGCAAATTTCAGAGTTTGAGGCCAGTCAGAAAGTTCCACAATATCCAGGGCTACACAGAGAATCCCTGTCTTCAAACAAACAAACAAACAAACAAACATATAAAACAAAATAACTACAGGAAAAGTTTGTGTGAGATTATCTTGGTTTTGTTAATCAAGGTAGAAAAACCTGCAAACCCCATGGGCCATCATTTTCGGTCTTACAACCCTGGACTACATAGAAAGGATAAAGGGAGCTAAGCTTAGCATTTGTGTGGCAAGGTGACTATGTGCCTTGATCCGATGCTGCTGCTACTTCTCTATGTGATGGCCTGTAACCTTGAACTATGAGCCAAAATGGTTCCGTTTCTCCTCAAGGTACTTTTGTCAGTTTATTTTACCATAATAAGAAGTCTATTTTCTCATTGCTTCTTAGAGACAATTTCTTTATTTGCAAATACTGAGGGTTTGTAATCACAGTTGCAAGGAAGAGGGAGAAGTATATGTCTACTCTTCTCCAAGATGTGTCCAGAAAGACTTTTAGTCCAGTTTCTCTCTCTCTCTCTCTCTCTCTCTCTCTCTCTCTCTCTCTCTCTTTCTCTGTATGTGTGTGTGTGCACAAGTATGTGTTTCATGTAATACTGTTTTTATGTAAGAATAAAATTTCTACCTCACACAAAAATTCAAAGCACAAAGTTAAATAATATGTGCAAGTTATCATAGAAAAACTAAAGCACTTAGCATAAAGAGATAAAAAGCACTTCATATTATGTAAAATTAATTAAGTCGTTTTACCATTATAAGCTGATTGTTTGAAGGTAACTGTAATAATTTGCCTTTATTGGGCAATATTAAGATAATGTGATATACTTAGGAATAACTTTCACATATTAACCTGGGTACCTGCAGAGTTAAAAATTTTTAAAGTTAGATCTTATTTATTTATGTTAATTCATTAGCACCATGCCAAATTCCCTGCCAAGCCTTTTACCAAACAGATTTTTGCAGGCATGATAAGAACCTGTATATAACCTGACAATTAAACAATGCCAACCTTAATTGCAAATATATTGTTCTAATGTTTTAATATTTTCTGCTGAAGACTCACTAACATTTAGCAGAACAAGAATCATCAGGGTGTGACAATATTTGGACACTTAGTTTAATTATGGGAAAGGTTCTATAGGACAGAAAATAGAAATGAATGGAGAAAGAGATGGTTAATATGTCAATAACATCTCCTGAGCAAAATCTCCCTTTCCTGGAGACTCCATCTTATCATTGAGTTGCAGGCCATAGGCTTTGGTTCAAAGGAAAAACTTCAACTTCTTTCTTTATGCTAGCACCCAACTCAGTGTCACTAACTATAAAGAACATATCTTAAGTCTGCATTTAACATGGTATTACTATCTTTCACACCTGAGAGTTTTTGCCACTAATGGAGCTAAACTAGTAATTAGTAAATACTTTTTGTGACAGCCACTAATGTAAGTATATTAGCCTTATTGCTAATGTCATTTCATAATGGTAATAAAGCAGATGTTATTACATAAGGCTCAAAAATACTGAGCTATTACCCGTGATTTCTACAGTTAATATGAATTAAAGTGAGGGAGAGAAGGAAAGGGGAGGGGGAGATGGAGAGAAAGGGAGGGAGGGAGAGAGGGAAGAAGGGAGGGAGAGAGAGAGAGAGAGAGAGAGAGAGAGAGAGAGAGAGAGAGAGAGAGAGAGAGAGAGCCACTGGGCTTGACTTGAGCTTTAGAAACCTCAAAGGTCAGCCCCAGTGACACACTTCCTCCAACAGGACCACACCTTCAAACCCTTCCCAAACAGTGTGAATATGGGTATCATGCTCATTCTTACCACCACACAGGGGAAGATTACTCCTTCCTCAGAGCTGCTTGTAGTTCTATGGCTAGGATGGGGCCCATGTGCTTGCCCCTCTCTTCCATATTAGTCCATACATTGCATCATAGCTGTTTGGGTCTTGCTTAGGCATCGGTGTTGATGCAACTTCATGGGTGCAGCCTCTCTGAGATTTCTTGTAGAAACAATCTCATGGCAAACTTCCTGTTCCTCTGGCTTGTACTCTGAAGTTTAAATTTGAAAACCAAGACTCTGTTCCCTCATTAGAATAGAGTTGAAATCACAAAAGTAAACATGTTGTGACTACATGTCAAAATTCTAACTGCTATTAGTCCTTATCACAGATAAGTTTGTAAATTTTCTTTAGTATTCTTTTCTTGTTTTTTTTTTTAATTTTTTTATTTTTGTTGTTGTTGTTGTTGTTTTAAGGAAGCTGGAAAAGTTTAGCCAAATAGGCAAAATATCTGCTGTCACTTCCCATGTATTTTCCTTGGGTTTTAGCTATATATTTTTGTATGCCACAGGATGATAATGCTAAAAAGAAAGAACAAAAACCTACAGAGGGATAAAAAAGTTGGATGAAGATATTCATATAACTCACTGCTTTCTTGCCTGACAGTTGTATCTAGAGTCTGGGTGGCCATAGTGATCTATTACAGAGAAGACATTTAGTCATTTTTACTTGAACTTTCCTTACAGAGAAAAATAAATATTTCAAAGAATATATCCAAACAATTTCCATCTAGTTAAAAAAAAATAGTGTCTTGTGTCTTTTATTCAGGAAAAACAGAAAAGATCAATTTTATCAGAAAAAAACAGTATTTCTTTTCATACCTACACAAACACAAGTTATTGACAACCAAATATTTTGTGGTTTTAGGGAAAATATTTGAAGCCAAGATTTGGGTGTGTGTTTTGTTTTGTTTTTGTTTGTTTGTGGGTTTTTTTGGTAGATAATATTCCATAATTATTCTTTTCCAAAATCTCAGAGTACCCCTACCCAGATGTTATTTTCTTTCTTTCTGTTCAGTTCTTTAACTTTCACCCTATTTCCTCCTGGTTATTTGTTTTTGTTGTTGGATAATTGTTTTACCAAAATAGTGAGACTTATTTTAAAACTTTTTTTTTCACTCGCTGGTTGTCAGAAAGTCTACTGAAAAGTAGTCAGCATAATAAGTATTTAAAAGACCGTCAGTCATCTCCATGTTTGGATCCTGAATTTTGTTCTTAAAGAAGACCCAATACTGGCTTTTTTTTTTTTTTTTTTTTTTAAGGAAAAAAAAAGAAACAATGTTGAAATTCTAATAATTGTGGAAAATACAATGTAGCATTTACTTTATTTTTTAAAGGTCTATGTATTTTTATTTTATATCTATGAATGTTTGCTTGCATGTATTTAAGTGTAGTATGTGAGTGTTTGCATGTATGTAAGTATACAACTTAAATAATTG
>CACVCL010030908.1:0-40076 GCA_902729485.2 Mus minutoides
CTTTCTTCTTCTTCTTCTTTTTTTTTTTTTTTTTTTAAGCTGGAGAACAGTTTTATGAGACTGTGAAGGGGAAACAACGCAAGCTATAAATCGTGGAGCAGCCAGGAGGAGGGAGATGGGGAGGACGGAGATGGGGAGGAGGAAGAGAGAAGAAAGTGGTTCAGCCATGGAGGCTTGGAGGGGCTGAAGCGGGTGCTTCTGGGAGCAAGCGAGAAGGCCCTGATGTGCAGGAAAGTAGGTTCAGGCTTCTGGCCAGTATCCAGAAAAAAAGAGATAAAGAAAAGGAAAAGTTATGCTTTTCTGAGTAACTGGAAAGGGAGCAGACCACATGACAGAGGCCTCACCACACAGCCCAGAGGTCGGCCTGGAACTCACTAGAGCCTAGAGTCCAGGTTGCCCTTGAACTTGAGATTCCACCCCACCCCGTGAATGCAGACATTAAAGGCGAAGAGTGTCTTTACAATCATCTTGACAGTAAAGCCAGCAATGGAGGGTGGGGGGAGACCCTCAACACCTTCATGAAGTTTCCCAACTCCAGGCTCCACAGGAAGGCAGCTTTTCAGGAGAGGGGTCAGCGAGCAAGCCTTGGGCGGTCCAACATAGTCAGGGACAAAGGCAGTCCATTCTGCCTGGGTGTGGTGGTACAAAAAAATATCGTCCATTTGGGGCGAGCCAGGCCCACACAAGATACTTCAGACAGCTTTCCAAAATCCCACCCTACCCTCAGGGTCCCTCAGACTGGATGGAGGAGAGAGGGCCAAGCTATTTCTTTTTCCTAGGACAAGGCATACATCTTCTCTGTCAGTCAGGCAAGTTCAAGGCGCTATTATGTGTCACTGGGGGGGGGGGGGAGAGTCAGCACTGCCAACTACTCTGCTCGTTCTCCCTAACAGGTACTCCTCTTGGGCAAAGGCGCTTGCCACCAAGTCGGAACCTATACAGAGCTAGGAGAGAACCAACTCCAAATTGTCCCTTGACCTTCTCTATTTCACTGTGGCATACACACCCACATCCGTACATACACACACTCTCTCCCCCCACCCCATATATATATATATATATATATTTAAGTATCAAAGTGTTGAAAAAAATAGACACCAGATGGCCAGAGATAAGGCACAGTGGCTGCAAGGACTGGTTGTTCTTCCAGGGACCTGGGCTTGATCCCCAGAGCCTATGTGGCGGTTCATACATCTGTTAGCTCCAGTTTGAGGGGATGTGACACTCTCTTCCAGCCTCTGAGGGCACAAGGCACATATGTGGTCCACATACATGCATGTATGTAAAACATTCATACACATAAAAATAATTTTTTAATTTAAGTGGACAGATACTAAAGGTACTCATAATTTTAATTTAGCAAAATCTTACCTATAGGAAGATACATCAGCATGCCAAAACAAAAATATAAAAAAAAGTCCAAATAAGCAGTCATTAAAAATTGGGTCATGCCTTACAATGCTGGTGCATGCCTTTAATCCCAGCACTCAGGGGGCAGAGGCAGGCGGATATCTGAGTTCAAGGTCAGCCTGGTTTACAGAGTGAGTTCCAGGACAGACAGGGCAACACAAAGAAACCCTGTCTCAAAAAGCCAAGAAAACTGGGATCTGGTTAAAGGAATGTGAGGTGTACATGCACGGTAAGCGCACCGACAGTGACACCACAGAGTGCACGTGATCTAGAGACACTTGCAAGGCACGCGCTGCAAGCTCCCAAGGAGAGCGCACAACACGCACCTTCCCGTGCAAATGCAGTGAAGACTGAGGAGTCAGCCAAAGACAAAAAGGGGGTCCTAGGGCTTGGCTCCGGGGTCCTAGGGCTTGGCTCCGGGGTCCTAGGACTTGGCTCCGGGGTCCTAGGGCTTGGCTCCGGGGTCCTAGGGCTTGGCTCCGGGGTCCTAGGGCTTGGCTCTGGGGTCCTAGGGCTTGGCTCTGGGGTCCTAGGGCTTGGCTCTAGGGCCCTAGGGCTTGGCTCTGGGGTCCTAGGGCTTGGCTCTGGCAGGTGACTTTGCTGTTATCTAGTTTTGTGCTTCCCTTGTGTTTTGGGAGCAGGCGTCAATGTGGCTTTTAAGCACTGCAATTAAACGTAGCAGGTTAGAAGACACACTCCTTGTCTCAGAGTTGCTCAGAAAGAATAAAGCAGGTAGCTATTTAAAAAAAAAAAAAAAAAAAAAAAAAAGCCCTGAGTGGGCTGGGCAAGGTGGAGCACGCCTTCAGTCCCAGCACTCAGGAGGAAAAGGCTGGCAGATCTCTGTGAGTTAGTGGGGGCCAGCCTGGTCTACATAGCTAGTTCCAGCCAGAGCTACATAGAGAGACCCTGTCTCAAACAACAACAAAACATGAGTGAGTCTATCTCAAAGCAGCTTCTCCTTTCTCAGAATGAAACCAGCCGGGCTGCTTGGCTCACCACCTCTTTGAAGATGTGCAGAGCTGAATGGGAGGGAAGCCGCCCAACGCTCGCTCAGACACAAAGGCTGTCTGGGGCAGTCACTAGAGGATCCAGTGAGCTGGAAGGGAACCCATCCTGGGCGGGGCCTTTCTCTTACTGACCATCAATCCCCTCGCTGTCATCACTGACCAGAGTCCCTCCCCATCCCAATCAAGGTTTCTAGAGGCAGCTGGAAAGGTTGCAAGGTGAGACAGGGAGCACGTGGGGATGCTGAGGCAGAAGGATGGCTGCAAGTTCAAAGCCAGTCAACTCAGGTTCAACTATCTATTAAACTCAGGCTCTCTGGCTCTCCTAGTTCAGTTACAGAATCTCCCCACTGAGAATGAAATCTCCCGGTTGTAGTAAATGACCAGTGTAATGAAGCATATGTTAAGGGCCTACTGGAGAACTTCACATGGAGAATGTTCAAGGATATTCCTGATGTATATGGACCCTCTCTTTGCAGAGGTTGCACCCATGAACCTTGGTGTGTCTACAGCTAGGAGACAGTCCATCTCTACCCCAGGCAGCATCCCCAGCCTACAGGTCCTGGGTGCAGGTGTGATAAGGCCTCCCTCCAGCATCTGGGCCCTCCTTACACAAACAGTACGTCCTCCTTAGGTCTCTCTGAAGGANGATGTGGTAAGACCTCCCTCCTGCATCCAGGCCTGCCTCTGCTCACAGCCTTCACACATAGCACATCCTCCTTAGGCTTCCTCTGAAGGACGGTTGGGAAGTGGGTCTGTGGCGGGGGGGGGGGGGGGGGGGGGGGGGGGGGGGGGGGGGGGGGGGGGGGCCAGGGGGAGCCACCAAGGTGAAAGTGGACACCAAAGGAGATGGACCCTCAGCTCATGTCCCTCTGGTGATATCTGGAGTCTCTCTAGAAAAAGGTTATAAAACTGAGGCAGAGAAATGTCACTCACCAGACATTACCTGAGCTAGGAAAAGAGAACCAGGTTCTAGTCAGATCTTTCCCAGGAAATCTGACTTGGGAACTGTCACTCAGACTCTGGCAATGTTTCCTATGGAACCAGAGGTCAGACTGATGGATTCTACGGGATTTCTAACTCAGGGCCCATGTGGAAGGGCTCTCTACAGGCTATGTACTGGAGGTTCTGCTGTTCACTGCCTGATGACCCCTTTAGAGTGAACACACCCCTCACACCCAAAGACCAGGAGGGTACTCCACCTACCCGAGCCAATGCAGCCACCAGCTAGGGCTGCTGTAAACACACTGGACACCTCCAAGGGCCATGAGGAAGCCAGGTCCTAACACAGAAGACACTGAACTCTGTCCAGCCCACTAAATGAGTGTCTCTACTTTCCCAGGCAAAGCCTCCAGGGTAGCTTTGCTCAGGGAAGTGGCCAAGTGCAGAGACTGTACCCACAACTGTTTCTGTTATCCTTTCCCCCAGGAAGGCCTCATGAACCCTTTAGCAACCCGCAACCTGTACAAGACACCAAGCCAAGATGGAACCCGTGTCTGGGCGGTGCTAACAGGATGGCAAGAAAGATGACAGAATGCCAAGAAAGTGAATGAACTTGAGGGGATGTGGGCACCTGCTTTGCACACCGCTGTCTCTGCAGTGCACAGATAGATGAGACCAACAGGCCCAGTTGTATAGCAGGCCAGGGGCCTCTCAATGAGTGCAGCTGGAGAGTGACAACACCCCGGCTTGCCTCATGTAGTAGTCAGAGCTCTAGAGAGCCTGCCAGACAACGGGCACCAGATCCTACCCAATGACACAGCCTTGCAACGTCATCCCGATACATTGAGTTCTGGTTGTGCCTTCTGTGCTCTCCATTTAAAAGACAGAAGACACTGAACTCTGCCCAGCTCACTAGAGAGCTACACTTCTCACCTCCTTTAACCCCCTTTTCACCCCAGTGGAGCTGTTCCACAGAGCAAAGCCATCAGCAGACAGCATACCATCATGCCCTAGGATCTTCTCAAGCAGCCTGACCCTAGGCAGGGTCCTGTAAGGAACATCCTATGAGCTACCACTCCTACTGAGAGTTTAGCTAAGAAGGGTCAAAGTGTCCTGTGCCTCTTGAGAGAACAGAAGTCTGATATAGTTGTATAAGCCAAACTCTCCAGCCAGACACCTGTAATCCTAGGACCCAAGAGACAGAAACAGGAGAATAGCCATGAGTTCAAAATCAGCCTAATCTATATGCTGAGCTCAGCCAGGGCTACATAATGAGATCTGTCTCAAGGTCATATAGATAATTATACATATATATTATATACATACATATTTCATATATATATCTGGGGCTGGACAGATGGCACAGCAAACAGTAAAAAGAATTTTCTGCTCGGGCAAAGGACTCAAGTTCATTTCTCAACCCCCCCACGGCAGGTAACAACCTGTAACTCCAGTTCCAGAGCTCCTGACTCCCTCTTCTGGCCTCCTCAGACTGGCCTGAGTTAGTTGCCCTTCTACATGCTGCTAGAGTGGGCTGCCCTGGAACAGACTTCTGGGACTGCTTCCTGTCCTGTGTCATCACCTGGAGGAAATTAGTTCTATGTACTTCTTCTTCTAAAGGTGCCTTGTGTTGTGTGTACACGAATGTCACCAGGGCCCATCCAGGGACCGTTTCTAGGCAGACACAGCCTCCACCAAACACCACAGTAAAAGCACTCTGTTCACACTTTCCAGGCAGGTGGGGAAGCTTGAGAGTAGCAGTTATCTGGCTTGCCTCCAGGTCATCTAGACAGAAACAGGACCATTACAACGACGTGGGGGCTTTCCATTCCCTTGCGCTTCTATGATCAAGATGCTCACAGTAATAAAGGCATCTCCTACATAACCTGTCCCGTGCTGTTCTTAAACAGGGACATCTACACAGAACAGTACACACATTAACTTAACCCAACAGAGTCCTCATCCAGTCCCGCCTGCCCAGCCCCCTCCCCCATCACTTAAGGACAAGAACACAAAGCTTTTCAGAAACAGAGTGAAGGGAACCACTCCAACCTCTTGCAGAACACACGGGGAAGCTAAGGCCCCGGAGATGAAGTGATCCACCCTCACTAGCTGGTGATAACCCTAAGGAAACAGCTCCAAGGTCAAAATTCCCATCCGAAATGGCATCCGAAGTCCTGTCTTTTCAAGGACAAGAAGGGTCCTTCAAATACATTGCAAAGTACAGGGCATGTGTCTTGTTCACACTGCAAATGGCCCTTGGGCCTTCAGAAGCCACCAGAGATGACCTCAAAATGCACCCAGTAGGGAGGCTGCTGCCTAACCAGCTCAGAGGTCTGAACAGCTGGAGACTCTGGGGTATCTGATGCCACAACTTTGTCAAGATGTGCAACATCAGAGGACAAAGAGAATTTGCGGAGAATAAAGAATAAGCCATTCTACATACACCCTGGGACCCAGGAGCACCTCAAAGGGACCCGGGGAGGAACCACAAAGGCCAACCCAGAACATTTAACAGCCCAATAACACAGCAGCTCAACAGATATACACGATAGGACCACGAGCCCAGAACTATGACACACAGGCCTCCTATTGTATCAGCCTCAAAAGTGAACTTTGCTGGACACACACACTCAGCTGTGTTCAAGAAATCCACATGCAGAGAATCCCAGTGCAGGGTTTTGTTGGTTTGTTTTTAAGGCAAAGCCCTGGTCAGTCCTGCTATAGCAACTGTAACAAAAAAACAATAATAGCCAGCACTATTTGGAGTCTCCCAATGTCCCTGACTTCATGGCTTTTATGAAAATACAACTAAGGGAGAGTCACCCTGAGCATTTTGGATCAAACAAGGATTCAGGCTTGTGGTGTGAGAGGAGGAAGGGCTGGTCTTGTAATAATTACAGCAATCATCGGCTGGCTCTACGACAGCTGGCAGATGCAATTAGCAATTGTGTGTGTGTGTGTGTGTGTGTGTGTGAGAGAGAGAGAGAGAGAGAGAGAGAGAGAGAGAAGGAAATTATGAGAGAGAGAGAGAGAGAGAGTGAAGGAAATTATGTATCTAATAAGACATCCTCAGACCTACAGAAACCAAATGTGGCAATGCCTGGGGAAAGGCCCTTCTTAGGGAAAGAGTTACTAAATGACCCCTTCACTTTCAAAGGCCTTCCAGTCTCTGGGCAAAAGCAAGTTGGGAAGGCACTAGTTTTCCCCCAATGTGTAAAGGAGTGGGGAAGCTTCTCCTTCTGAAATGCCAACCACCTTTCTGGCTGGTTCTTCCAAATCCTTTCAATGCTGCACTTCCCAACTATAATTTGAGAGAAGAGAGCTCACACATCTTGTTTCTTCACTGCACTCCAGGTTATCTCTGTCAGCCACCCCCTTAAGTAGCCTGTTCTTACCAAAGGTTCCCTTCCCCAGTATAATCCTTCCTAGGCCAAAGCTCAGTGTTTGGGGTGGAGTAGGGAAGTCAATGGGTAATTTCATTTTAAGCAGTGAACCGCTGTGACATCGCCAAAGACAAGCACCCCAACGCCTGAACAGCAAAAATGCTGTTTCAGCAAACACTTTTTGAAAAGCGGCTGAGACCTGGTGGAAAGGAAAGGAACGGACAAGGAGAGTGGGGAGTGAGGTTGGAAAGTCAGTGCCAAGGATCGACGCTCGCACTTCAAGGGACGTCCCCCACATCACCCCAGCCCACGCTACCGGACTTAAAGCACACGGAGAAAAGACCGGAGCGTGATTCAGTGGGACAATGACTACCGTGGGCACTGGAAATGGGGTGAAGGTGGAAAGGGGTTTGCAATGGGGTGCCCTTTGCATCCTACTAGGCACGCTGGTCTCCGAGACTCGATTCAGTTCCACGCTAACACCCCCCTTCCCCTAAATTCTTCCTCAGTGAGAGCTGGTCGTAGGTCCTCACGCTGCCGCATCAGCGAGCTCGGGCAAGGGAGGAAGACTCCAGCCAGCAACCCCGCTGCAGGATGCAACTCGGGAAGGAAAGCAGTGGGGCGGCTCCCGGGCCACCGCCGGGTCCGGACGTGGGGCGCAACGGCCCCTTACCTCTAGGGTCCGGATCTCCTGCTGCGTGAGGTCATTAGACACTGAGCACTTGGTGCGCAGCCCGCGCAGACTGCCGATGGAGATATCGATGAGCTTCTGCAGCTGGCCGCACTGCTGCAGCGCCCGGCTGGCGGCGGCCCCTGCGCGCCCGTCCGCCGCGGCGCCCCCGCCGCCGCCCTCCTTCTTCTCGCCCATCGCTGCCGCGCGCAACGCCGCTCTATCCATGCCTCGGCATCGGGGCCGCTGGGGGCCGAGGCGAGGAGCCCGGGGACACGGGCGCCTCGGCAGGAAAGCCCCGAGCCGGGAAGGCTGACTAGGAGCGCCCCTAGGCGCCGCCGAAGCCTGCAGTCCCGAAAGCCTGCTGCCCAGTCCGCTCCTCCTCCCGCCCAGACGCGGCGGCAAAGCGAAAGCCTCGGCGACCCGACGGCTGTGGTTGTTGGAGCCTTTAAGCGACCGCGGGGGCCGGATCGGGGCCGCGACGCATTCTGGGACTTGTAGTCCGCACATCGCATCTGCTTTCTGGCCCGCGCCCTCGGGGCCCCGCCCGCACTCCGGCCCCGCCTGACGCCTAGAAGGGGCTGCTCTGCGCCTGCTCCAATTCGTGTGCGTCGTGGTCTTGGGAGTTTGATTCCCAATCCTCTTCGGTTCCTTTACCCCCCATCTCCCACTGCTACGCCCTTCTCACACACACGCAAGCGCACACACATCAGTAGCTTCCCAAGACCAGCGAATGGGGTGAGGAAGAGGCTGATGGCTCACACCCAGATAACCCCTGCCTTGTTCGGGATATTGAGGGTCCTAAAATTTTTGTGTGAGCTTAGGGGTTACCATGTATGGGAATGCGCTAAGGGTGTAGCTCAGCGGCAGAACATTTGCCTGGCAAACACAAAGCCCTAGGTTTGATTCCCCAACACTATCGAAAGAAAAGAAAAAGAAACATCCACCTTCATCTAAATCTCACAACCCTCGACTCTGAGTTGTGTTAGTGTTCACACAGAGCCCTGAATTGTCACACCAAAGTTACTGTGCAGGTAAGGAGAAAGGACTTTCTTCTGTGTTCTATTTACTCAACAAAATAAGTTTAGTGCCCCCATACCCTGCAGATGCCACATGGGCAGGATATTAATTTGTTGAACACTTCTAAGAGTTTCGAGCCAGAGAGAACCTGGTTTCAAATTTGATTCCCACCACTCTACCCAGTATGTGAACTTGGACAAATGGCTTTCCTCTGAGTGCCCAAGTGTCCCCTTCACATCAAATGGGGTAGTCATAGCCATCTAGCCCAGAAGGTTTCCAAAAAGACGTTATGTTTTTACAGCACCTATATTAACTGCTGGCATGTGTAATCATGTATACATGTTAGCTCCTTTCTAACCTGACACTATCTAGACGAAATCCTGAGCCTCTGAAGTCAGTGGTCTCAGCAGCGGTGTTTCCCAGTCCGCCCTAATTTAAGCTTTACCACACCTGCTCATTCTCCGCTCCTATCAGTCCACCTCACTTGTTCTAGCAATAAAAATAAAGTGAAAATGAGCCAGGTGGCAGTGGCACTCGGGAGGCAGAGGCAGGAGAATCTCTGTGAGTTCCAGGCCAGCCTGATCTACAAAGCAAGTTCCAGGACAGCCAGGGCTACACAGAGAAACCCTGTCTTGAAAAAAAGAAGTAAAAACTGAAGTCAAGTGTACATACCTTTAATCCCAGCACTCTAGAGGCAGAGGCGGGAGGATCTCTGTGAGTTCAAGACCAATCTGGTCAAATAGTGAATTCAAGGCCAGCTTGGGCTACATATAGATAGTGAGGTCTTGCCTCAAAACCGTGTTGGGGTAGACAGCTCAGCAGTTAAGAGCGCTTGCCCCTGCAGAGGATGAGGAGTTCTGTGCCCTGCATCTGTGTGATGGATCACAGCCAAGGGTTCTGATGCTGTCTAACCTTGTGGGCACCAAGTATTCACATGGTTACACATACATACATACATGCAGGCAAAACACTCATACCCATAAAACAAAATTAATCGAACAGAGCTAAACAAAAAGAATTACTGATACAGCTAGGCGTGGGAGCTCACATTAATCCCAGCACTTTATAGGCTGAGGCAGGAGGATTCTTTACTTGAGACTGACCTAACCATTCTAGTGGGACCCTGTCTCAAAGGATTATGAAGGTACAGCAATCCTCACTCAGTGAACAAGACCCCTCTGGTGTCCTTACATGTTCCCAGCCCTGACTGTTACCACAGCCCCACTCCAGACCCTGTGTACGAGAAGCAACTACCCTGAAACAAAACTGCAATGGTGAAGCTTGAACAGCATCACAACCAAGGGGAGGACTCCTTCATCCTAGAGTGATAGACCCAAAGCCTGTAGTTTCCTGATCCATAGATCCGAGCCTGGGCCTTGAGATTTGCATCTCTAGCAAGTTCTTAGGTGGTACTGAAGCTGCAACTATAGACAGCATGCTTTGAGAAGCCGCAGTGCAGAAGGTCAGTAGACTTCTCAATCTCTCTCCACCTTGTTGTTTTGAGGCAGGGTCTCTCATTGACCCTGGAGGTTGTCAGTTCTGCTCGACTAGTTGGCTAAGAAGCCTCAGGAATCACAGGCATGTCTTGCTGGCCCACCTTTTACATGGGTGTTAGAGCATCAAACTTAGGTCCTTAGGCTTGCATGGCAAGCACTTTACTAACTAAGACACCTCTCTAACTCTTGGAACCATATTCTGGCCCCGAACCCTGGCACAGACCCCTTGTTGTCCTGTGGCCTGTGGCACTCATGTCTATCCATGCCACCACGGTGGCAGCCGCAGAGCTGGAGACTAAACAAATGCCAACCTCTTGGCTGCTCTCCTTGGGCAGCTGACAACATGTGTTATACATTCACACAGACACACATAAACATATGTAAAAATAAATCTAAACTGAACACACACACACACATACCAACAGTAAATTCAGAGAGTGTTGGGAGCAGCTATAAAGGAAGAAAAAGAAGTGTCCAAAGAAGGTCTGCAATCACAGAAATGAGGTTGGCTGGTTTTATTTGTTTTTGGAACACTCACTATATAGCCTAGGGTGTGACCTTGATCTCCTGATCCTCCTGCCTCTGCCTCCCAAGTGAGAGGATGACAAGTGTGTGTGTGTGCACCACACTGGGCTGAGCAGAGCTCTGAATGAGAAAATGAAGCCACCTATGCACGTGGTTCCCCAGCAAAGGGCCACTTCAAGCAGGGGCCATGTGCAAAGTCCTAGAGGCAGGCACTCAACATACTGCAGGAAGATAAGGTGTGATAAGAAAGAGCAGATGGAGATGGTACAGGGAAACTGGACAGGGCTAGATAAAGCAGGGCACAGGAAGGAAGCTGGGAATTGTCTCTAAGCCTGTATCACTACTAATATGGAACAAGAGCAATGATAACACCTCACCTGGGAGCCTCTTAGAAATGCCAGGGGGGCAGGCAAGATGGACTAGTGGGCTGCTAAGCCCAAAGATCTGAGGGCAATCCCTGAGACTCACGCGGTGGAAGGAGAGAACATACTCCCAAAAGTTGTCTTCTGACCTCCAGGTGTATGGCATGACACATTTACACATGCACAATGTAAAAACCTGGGGGAGGGGGTCTGAAGGAAAAAATGCCACCAAGAAGCAAGGTGTAGTGGCCCAGGCACTAGAGAAGCCGGAGAATCTGTTCACGATCAGCTTCAGCCTGGACCTTATGAGACCCTGTCTCAAACAAACAAGCACAGCTCTCTAAGCACAAAAAGAGAAAGCCAATATCTGTTTGCGTAATATATATTTTATAGAGATAATTAATATCGTGGGAGGGAGGGAGGGAGAGAGAGAACAGGTCAGAGGACAGCTCTGGTCTAGGGACTGAACTAGGTCATCAGGCTTGGTAGTAACTGCCTTTACTTTCTGAGTCATCTTCCCCACTTTCTTGTTTGAGAAGAAAATAGGTGACTCTGTCTTGAGGAGGACACCAGTGTCTTGGGATACGCACTGTCTCTTTCCTAAGCCCCCTCCTCGTCCCTCATAACTATGCTTAAATCTGTATTAAAACGATTTCTTGGGCTGAGGCTGGAGCTCAGCTAGCTCAGTGCTTGGATAGTGTGTGCAAAACTCTAGATTCAATTCCCAGGACCACATAAACTGGGCCTGGTGGCATATGCCTGGAAACTGAGCGCTCAAGAGGTAGAGGGGAGAGGATCGGAAGTTCAAGGTCATCCTCAGCAGCGACTAACTGTTCAAGGCAAGCCTGGGATATGTAAAACCCTATCACAACTAAACAAAAGCAAACCAAAGCCAACAAAAACCCAAGACCAGTTTCTTTCACTTTTTAATCGCGTTTACTATTGTTAGCCTGTGAGCATGCGAGTGTGAGCGTGCAAGTGTGAGCATGTGAGTGTGAGCATGCGAGTGTGAGCATGCAAGTGGAGGTAGGGGGGCAGCTTTGTGGAATCTCTTCTCTTACCTTTTTTGGAATCCAGGGGATTCAGGTTGTCATTTTGCATAGCAAGTACTCTAACTGGCTAAGCCTCTCACTGGCCCACAAACCTGTTTTGTTTTGTTTTGTTTTGTTTTGTTTTGTTTTGTTTTGTTTTGTTTTTAGGAAGTGCCAACTTTGTTTAATTAAAAACAACAAAATACAAGCTAGCAGTTGCCGGTCTCCTACCTTAATGTCCTGTCACCCTGTTACACTTTCAACATCTCCTGATTATCTAGAACACCTCATACAGTGCCAATGCTGTGTACAGGGCTTTCCTAGTGTGTTACACAGGGAATGGTAACAAGAAAAACTTTTAAGTTGTAAGGGCTGTGGAAGAGCTCTTATCTAACATGTGCATGGCCCTGGGTTCCAACCATGTCCATACAGGAGTGTTATGTAACCGAACATCAGTACAGAAGCAATCTACTTTTGAAATATTTTTTGAAACAAGGTTTCACTCTGTACCCCAGGCCAGCTTAGTGCCTGCTGTATGTACCCTGCTGCCCTCCAGCTCCATGTTCCCCTCTTTCTTAGTCTCCTAGGCACTAAGATTACAGGTGTCAGCCACCACATCTAGTATGCTTGGTAGAATACGAGGGCTGGGCCGGCCATAGTGGCGCACGCCTTTAATCCCAGCACTCGGGAGGCAGAGGCAGGCAGATTTCTGAGTTCGAGGCCAGCCTGGTCTACAAAGTGAGTTCCAGGACAGCCAGGCACACAGAGAAACCCTGTCTCGGGAAAAAAAAAAATACGAGGGCTGGACTATGGAGCTCACAATGAGCCTGTGCTACCGTCCCAAGCCATTCTTCACTGCCTTCCAGCTGGAAAACTACATAGGCTGCCTGAGGGTCACACAGTGAACCATGATTTATGATCAAAGCCTGCAAGGTCCTTCCATGCCAGGGTTCAGCCAGCCTCTTCAATCTTATCACTACCGGAGGCTGTTTCAAGTCAAGACCCTGACTTAAGAATCTGATAGAAATAGAAGCATCTCTCAAGTAAAAAGGTTCATGGATAATCTGCAGAGAACCTCAGTACTAAAGACAAGGTTAGGAGTCCTGTGTGACAATTGGTCCTCACTATCCTCACTCAATAATCTCAGGGTGGGGCGGTGGGGCAAGGTGAGCTTTCATACCATGATGCTTAAGCTGTCATTTTTAAGCATGTCTTTAGTCTTGTGTGTGTGAGAGAGAAACAGAGAGAGAGACAGAGAGAGAGAGAGACCCATGGGATTAGGGAATTGAACTCAGATGATCAGGCTTGGCATCTTTAGTCACTCAGCCATCTTGCTAACCCCTCCAGCATGTCCCTCCCCACACCCAAGCAGAGTATCTCTCTGGAGCCCTAGTCAGTCTCACAATATTCCTGCCTCGATCTCCCTAGGGCTAGCACTACAGGTGCATGCCGTCACATAGGCTCTGTCACTCACTGGTAGTTGCAGCCTGGTATCTCCACATTTTTACTTGGTCTGTTGACCTAATTGCACAGACACCTACCCAGTAAAAACCGCAGAGTCATCCTCCTGGAGTCCACAATCCATAGACTTCTGCTCCCCAACCCATCTCCCTAACTGGACTGTGAGTCTCCATGCATTCCGGTTGACCTATGTCACTGCGGCAAAACTTTTGACCTTTCCAAGACGTTATTTCTTTATCTGTAAAATGTGAGTCTAGACGGGCTGGCTGGCGAGATGGCTCAGCAGTAAAGCAGACAAACCAGGACTCAATCTCCAAAACCTACAGGCCTTCTTGGCAGGTGCTAGGTTATAATCAACACTTAGGAGAGTGAGACAGGAGGATTGCTGTGAGGCCCAGGTAAGCCTAGGCTACATTCTGAGATCCTGTATCAAAATACCAAAAGGAGAGAACAAAATAAAAATAACCTTAGCATTGGAACTAAAGCCTCTCTCTCTCTCTCTCTCTCTCTCTCTCTCTCTCACACACACACACACACACACACACACACACACACACAGACACACACACACACACACAGTTTTCAGGTACCCTGTTAAAAAACATAACTACATTCTCAGAGATGTAGAGAGAAATTGGCCAGAAGACACCAGAAGGAGATACAAGACCCTTTCGTTTCCAGTTACCACCTAGGCTATTAATTCTCTCTCCCCTACTTTCAAACTCCTTGCTGGTTTGTAGTCGCTGGGGTATAGCATCTTATGACAATTTCCTTCCCAAGCTTGTTTGCTCCAGAGCTCAGGCCACCAAGGTCTTCTCTTCATATACCCTGAGCTCTGGCTTCCTCACCACACCAACGCTCCATCAAAACCTTCTGCCCTTACTATCACATTTCTACCACAACTGCCACCTGTGCTTCTGTGCCTGATGACTCTGTACCACTCCCTGACTGACAGCAGGCAAAATTGCACTTCCCCTTCACACTCGTGGGCCCAGCTAACGTCCATCTTTCACACAGCCACACCCTCCTGCATACCCGGGCTGAAGCAGCTGTCGATGCTGGAAGAAAGCACAAGGCCCTGCCACCCACTGCCCTTTAGCGCATGACCACAGACCTCAGATTGGCACTCTCTAAGCCTGGCAGTTACTCCAGCCTTTCCTAGACAGTTCATGTTCCTGTTCTCCAGGGTAGCTATTCCATATGCTCTCTCCTCTGAACACCAAGTTCCCTGCCCCACTCTGCTGTGGGTCCTGGCTCATCCTTCCTTGAAAAAACCAGAAGCCTATACACCAAATCTGCCAGCCTTCCTGCCTTGGGCCTAAGATTCCATCTAGCCTCTGTTCTCAAACCACAGAAGTGCCTCCTGTTTAAGTCTAGGTTAGACTTGGACTCTAACTCTGGGTTCCAGCCTGAGGAGCTTCTGAGGCCAGCGTCCTTGTCTCTGCGATATCATGTGACCCCCCACTGGCCCTGTTATGTTCTCCCTACCTTTCAGACAGGCTCTCACTATGCAGCACCGGTTAGCCTGGAACTCATGGTGTAGACCAAGCTGCCCTTGACTCCCAGAGATCTACCACCGTCTGTCTCACGAATGCTGAGATCAAAAGAGCACACCACACTGAATGGTAGTGGCACATGCATTTAATCTCAGCATACTCAGGAAGCAAAGAGGCCAGCCTGGTCTACAAAACAATCTCTGGGACAGCCAGATCTGCACAGAGAAACCCTGTCTCAAAAAAGCAAGCAAACAAACAAAAACAATATGCACCACAATACCAAGAGACTTGTTTGGTTTTTGGAACAGTTTCTCTTGTATCCCAGGCTGGGTTTAAACCCAATATGAAGCCAAGGATGACCTTGAACTCCATCCAGATCTTCCTGACCTTGCCTCTGTGATGCTGGGATTATAGACTTGTGCTAGTACACCCACTTTAAGGATTGTTGAGGATCATATCTGGGACACTTCATGCTAGGCTAGCGCTCTACCAACTAAGCTATACCCCTCACCCATTCAGCGTCTTACCCAATAGTGCTGCCCTTTCTTGTATCCTCAATACTCTGAACAGTGTACCATGCACAGCAGGAGCTAAGTAGTTGTTGAATGAATCCATAGTGAGGAACTCTGCAAAGTCACTACGGGAAGGCCAAATCAATAATTCAAGATCTTTGTTATGCTTTTAGAAAAATGACTCCAGATACATATAGGTATAGATTGTACTGAATATTTTTTAAAAATTAAGATTTATTTTATGTTATACATTTGGATGTTTTACCTGCACACATGCACGTCATGAGCACATGTGGTGGGTGCCTGTGGAGCCCAGAAGAGGGCTTCATCCAGAACTGGAGTTACATTCAATTGTGAGCCGACATGTGGATACTAGGAAGAGACCCCAGGTCCTCTGGAAGAGCATCAAGTGCTCTTAACTGCTGAGCCATTTCTCCACCCCATCTATTACATTTTTGTTTGGTTTTTATTTGGGAGACAGAGTCATGCTATGTAACCCAAACTGACCTCAAACTGTATCCTCCTGCTTCGGGCTCCCAGGAATCCCAAGACTGCACCAACAATTCATTACCCATTAAATGTATGCATATATATATATATATATATATATATATATATATATATATACATTCTACCCATTACTATAGATGAAAGCACCTGAAAATCTGGTCCTGCAAATTTGGCAGAAATGGAGCATGTAAGCAAGTTGTGGCAATACCAGCCCACACTCAACCCCACAAAATATCAAATCTGTTTGCATGCTGTTGTGTGTACTCTGTTGTGAAATAGTGTCTCAGTCTTCCAATTCTCTNGGGGGGGGGGGGGGGGGAAACGAGGGCTGGACTATGGAGCTCACAATGAGCCTGTGCTACCATCCCAAGCCGTTCCTCACTGCCTTCCAACTGGAAAACTACATAGGCTGCCTGAGGGTCACACAGTGAACCATGATTTCTGATCAAAGCCTGCAAGGTCCTTCCATGCCAGGGTTCAGCCAGCCTCTTCAATCTTATGACTACCGGAGGCTGTTTCAAGTCAAGACCCTGACTTAAGAATCTGATAGAAATAGAAGCATCTCTCAAGTAAAAAGGTTCATGGATAATCTGCAGAGAACCTCAGTACTAAAGACAAGGTTAGGAGTCCTGTGTAACAATTGGTCCTCACTATCCTCACTCAATAATCTCAGGGTGGGGCGGTGGGGCAAGGTGAGCTTTCATACCATGATGCTTAAGCTGTCATTTTTAAACATGTCTTTAGTCCTGTCTGTGTGAGAGAGAGTGAGAGAGAGAGAGAGCGCCATGGGATTAGGGAATTGAACTCAGATGATCAGGCTTAGCATCTTTATTCACTCAGCCATCTTGCTAACCCCTCTAGTGTGTCCCTCTCCACACCCAGGCAGAGTATCTCTCTGGAGTCCTAGTCAGTCTCATAATATTCCTGCCTCAATCTCCCTAGGGCTACCGGTGTATGCCATCACACAGGCTCTGTCACTCACTGGTAGCTGCAGCCTGGTATCTCCACATTTTTACTTGGTCTGTTGACCTAGTTGCACAGACACCTACCCAGTAAAAACCACAGAGTCATCCTCCTGGAGTCCACAATCCATAGACTTCTGCTCCCCAACCTATCTCCCTAACTGGACTGTGAGTCTCCGTGCATTCCAGTTGACCTATGTCACTGCTGCAAAACTTTTGACCTTTCCAAGACGTTATTTCTTTATCTGTAAAATGTGAGTCTAGACGGGCTGGCTGGTGAGATGGCTCAGCAGTAAAGCAGACAAACCAGGACTCAATCTCCAAAACCTACAGGCCTGCTTGGCAGGTGCTAGGTTATAATCAACACTTAGGAGAGTGAGACAGGAGGATTGCTGTGAGGCCCAGGTAAGCCTAGGCTACATTCTGAGATCCTGTATCAAAATACCAAAAGGAGAGAACAAAATAAAAATAACCTTAGCATTGGAACTAAAGCCTCTCTCTCTCTCTCTCTCTCTCTCTCTCTCTCTCTCACACACACACACACACACACACACACACACACAGTTTTTAGGTACCCTGTTAAAAAACATAACTACATTCTCAGAGATGTAGAGAGAAATTGGCCAGAAGACACCAGAAGGAGATACAAGACCCTTTGGTTTCCAGTTACCACCTAGGCTATTAATTCTCTCTCCCCTACTTTCAAACTCCTTGCTGGTTTGTAGTCGCTGGGGTATAGCATCTTATGACAATTTCCTTCCCAAGCTCGTTTGCTCCAGAGCTCAGGCCACCAAGGTCTTCTCTTCATATACCCTGAGCTCTGGCTTCCTCACCACACCAACGCTCCATCAAAACCTTCTGCCCTTACTGTCACATTTCCACCACAACTGCCACCTGTGCTTCTGTGCCTGATGACTCTGTACCACTCCCTGACTGACAGCAGGCAAAATTGCACTTCCCCTTCACACTCGTGGGCCCAGCTAACGTCCATCTTTCACACAGCCACACCCTCCTTCTGCATACCCGGGCTGAAGCAGCTGTCGATGCTGGAAGAAAGCACAAGGCCCTGCCACCCACTGCCCTTTAGCGCATGACCACAGACCTCAGATTGGCACTCTCTAGGCCTGGCAGTTACACCAGCCTTTCCTAGACAGTTCATGTTCCTGTTCTCCAGGGTAGCTATTCCATATGCTCTCTCCTCTGAACACCAAGTTCCCTGCCCCACTCTGCTGTGGGTCCTGGCTCATCCTTCCTTGAAAAAACCAGAAGCCTATACACCAAATCTGCCAGCCTTCCTGCCTTGGGCCTAAGATTCCATCTAGCCTCTGTTCTCAAACCACAGAAGTGCCTCCTGTTTAAGTCTAGGTTAGACTTGGACTCTAACTCTGGGTTCCAGCCTGAGGAGCTTCTGAGGCCAGCGTCCTTGTCTCTGCGATATCATGTGACCCCCCACTGGCCCTGTTATGTTCTCCCTACCTTTCAGACAGGGTCTCACTATGCAGCACCGGTTAGCCTGGAACTCACGGTGTAGACCAAGCTGCCCTTGACTCCTAGAGATCTACCGCCGTCTGTCTCACGAATGCTGAGATCAAAAGAGCACACCACACTGAATGGTAGTGGCACATGCATTTAATCTCAGCATACCCAGGAAGCAAAGGAGCGGGTTCTCTGGAGTTTGAAGCCAGCCTGGTCTACAAAACAAGCTCTGGGACAGCCAGATCTGCACAAAGAAACCCTGTCTCAAAAAAGCAAGCAAACAAACAAAAACAATACGCACCACAATACCAGGAGGCTTGTTTGGTTTTTGGAACAGTTTCTCTTGTATCCCAGGCTGGGTTTAAACCCAATATGAAGCCAAGGATGACCTTGAACTCCATCCAGATCTTCCTGACCTTGCCTCTGTGATGCTGGGATTATAGACTTGTGCTAGTACACCCACTTTAAGGATTGTTGAGGATCATATCTGGGACGCTTCATGCTAGGCTAGCGCTCTACCGACTAAGCTATACCCCTCACCCATTCAGCGTCTTACCCAATAGTGCTGCCCTTTCCTGTATGCTCAATACTCTGAACAGTGTACCATGCACACACAGCAGGAGCTAAGTAGTTGTTGAATGAATCCATAGTGAGGAACTCTGCAAAGTCACTACGGGAAGGCCAAATCAATAATTCAAGATCTTTGTTATGCTTTTAGAAAAATGACTCCAGATACATATAGGTATAGATTGTACTGAATATTTTTTTAAAATTAAGATTTATTTTATGTTATACATTTGGATGTTTTACCTGCACACATGCACGTCATGAGCACATGTGGTGGGTGCCTGTGGAGCCCAGAAGAGGGCTTCATCCAGAACTGGAGTTACATTCAATTGTGAGCCGACATGTGGATACTAGGAAGAGACCCCAGGTCCTCTGGAAGAGCATCAAGTGCTCTTAACTGCTGAGCCATTTCTCCACCCCATCTATTACATTTTTGTTTGGTTTTTATTTGGGAGACAGAGTCATGCTATGTAACCCAAACTGACCTCAAACTGTATCCTCCTTCTTCAGGCTCCCAGGAATCCCAAGTCTGCACCAACAATTCATTACCCATTAAATGTATGCATATATATATATATACATTCTACCCATTACTATAGATGAAAGCACCTGAAAATCTGGTCCTGCAAATTTGGCAGAAATGGAGCATGTAAGCAAGTTGTGGCAATACCAGCCCACACTCAACCCCACAAAATATCAAATCTGTTTGCATGCTGTTGTGTGTACTCTGTTGTGAAATAGTGTCTCAGTCTTCCAATTCTCTNATATATATATATATACATTCTACCCATTACTATAGATGAAAGCACCTGAAAATCTGGTCCTGCAAATTTGGCAGAAATGGAGCATGTAAGCAAGTTGTGGCAATACCAGCCCACACTCAACCCCACAAAATATCAAATCTGTTTGCATGCTGTTGTGTGTACTCTGTTGTGAAATAGTGTCTCAGTCTTCCAATTCTCTAATTCTGGGTTTAACATCCATCACCTACATAGTCCCAATCCAACTGCTCTTCATATTCCCCTGGCATGGAGACTACCACTCACTTTGACTCCTGCATTCTGGGACCCACTGAGGAACTGAATCACCTCCTTCTGCATTGTCCTCCTTCACCTCCAGGTTAGCCCACATCACTTCTTCCAAGTCTCCAACATTCCCAGTCCTTAGCACCAGCACAATGGGACATGCCTGCCTCCAGATCCTAAGCTCTGTCTCCTGGGCAGGAACTTTAACCAACTCAGCCAATGCGGCCCTAAATTCTTCTTCCCCTTTGCGTCTTTTGCTGTGGACTGTGGACCTCTGGCAAAAGGGACCTTCACAGGAACCACAATGCTCCAAAAGGCTTGCTGTTCCTTGTTGAAGTTAGTGAGCCAATTTAAGCCAAAAAGCCCTTCTCTGACTGTGTTTACTGTGCCCTCAGTTTACTGTGCCCTTGCCCTCACCAGGACAGCCTGGGCTGGGGATCCCACAGTTCACAAGTGTCCACTGTCCTGCCACATGCTTCTCCCAGGGACTGATGCCGCTGGAACGTCCTATTTCCTGTGCCCAGTACCCAAGTTGCTTACACCAAATGGTGGTGATGTGGTTCGTCTCCATGCCCGTTCCCATCGCTTTACCTTTTTTTTGGGGGGGGGGGTGTTGAGACAGGGTCTCTCTGTGTAGCCTTGGCTGTCCTGGAACTCACTCTGTAGACCAGGCTGGCCTCGAACTCAGAAATCTGCCTGCCTCTGCCTCCTGAGTGCTGGGATTAAAGGCGTGCACCGCCATGCCCGGCTATCGCTTTACTTTTTAAAGACAAGGTTGAAGTTGAAATTTCTGGTTTCTGTGGAGACTCAGTTGTATCCTGTGATTTTTCTGGAAGCTGTCTTGTGAAAGGACATGTGATATTTAGAAAGAGTATAAATATAACCCCACAGAGAGTGAGAGGACACGCTTGTATTGGTGTGCCTTGCAACGCTTTGCAACACTAGTCTTCACTGGTGACAGTCTTGCATTGGTATGCCTGCTGGTCTTCACTGATCTTCTCATGACTTCATACAAAGAAACCTGCCAGAGAACTTCTCATGGTATTCTGACTGACTGCTTCTGCAGACTCTGCCTATTAAGCAGAGCCTCATAGTTTTCATCTGGATCTTTCTACCCACTGCTACTAATTTTTGTTTGGTGTTTTGGACTGGACTGCTGATATCCTGACAATGAAAATTGGAATCGCCCCCCAAAGACCTACTTCTAAGTCCACAGTCCCCTTTTCCTTTTTTCCTATCAACTTTTCTTTTCCCCTGCCTCTGGTAGGTGGGGTAGAAAGGAGGCTGAAGCATTTTTAGAACCCTTATTAAAGTAGGTTTTGAAAAATCTAAGCCTACACAAGTTCTTTTTTTTCCCAATTTTATTAGATATTTTCTTCATTTACATTTTAAATGTTATCCTGAAAGTCCCCTATACCCTCCCCCATCACTGCCCTGCTCCCCTATCCACCCACTCCCACTTCTTGGCCCTGGTGTTCCCCTGTACTGAAGCATATAAAGTTTGCATGACCAAGGGGCCTCTCTTCCCAATGATGGCCAACTAGGCCATCTTCTGGTACATATGCAGCTAGAGACACAAGCTCTGGGGGTATTAATTAGTTCACATTGTTCTTCTACCTGTAGGGTTGGAGACCCCTTCAGCTCCTTGGGAACTTTCTCTAGCTCCTCCCTTGGGAACCCAGTGTTCCATCTAATAGCTAACTGTGAGCATCCACTTCTGTGTTTGCCAGGCACTGGCATAGCCTCACACGAGACAGCTATATCAGGGCCCTTTCAGCAATATCTTGCTGGTGTATGCAATAGTGTCTGCTTTTGGTGGCTGATTATGGGATGGATCCCCAGCTGCAGCAGTCACTGGATGGTCCATCCTTTTGTTTCAGCTCCACACTTGATCTCTGTAACTCCTTCAATGTGTGCTTTGTTCCTAATTCTAAGAAGGGACGAAGTATCCACACTTTGATCTTCATTCTTCTTGAGTTTCATGTGTTTAGCCAATTGTATCTTGGGTAATCTAGGTTTCTGGGCTAATATCCACTTATCAGTGAGTACATGTTATGTGAGTTCTTTTGTGATTGGGTTACCTCACTCAGGATGATACCCTCTAGATCCATCCATTTGCCTAGGTATTTCATAAATTCATTGTTTTTAATAGCTGTGTAATACTCCATTGTGTAAATGTACCATATTTTATGTATCCATTCTTCTTTGGGCATATATCCAGAAGATGTTCCAACTGGTAATAAGGACACATGCTCCACTATGTTCATAGCAGCAGCCTTATTTATAATAGCCAGAAGCTGGAAAGAACACAAGTTCTTATATAATTCAGGCTGAGTTCTAAGTCCCCATGTGGCAGAGAATGACCTTGAGATTCAGATTTTCCCACCTCCACTTCCAACACACTGGATTACAGGTGTGCACCACCACCACCTGGGCTCTGTGCATGTTAGGCAAGCACTGTGCTGGTCCCAGATTATTATTATTATTATTTTTTTTTTTTATTTTATTTTGGTTTTTTTGGTTTTTTTTTTTTCCAAGACAGGGTTTCTCTGTATAGCCCTGGATGTCCTGGAACTCACTCTGTAGACCAGGCTGGCCTCAAACTCAGAAATCTGACTGCCTCTACCTCCCAAGTGCTAGGATTAAAGGCGTGCACCACCACTGCACTGCTCACCCAGCTTCTTTAAATTTAATTTTTTAAGTTAATATACTATGCAATGGATTTCATTACTGCTTTTCACACACATGTGTCATTATACTTTCTTCTTATTTATCTCCTCCCCCCATCTCTTAGATATATTCATTTTTAATTAATTAGAGATAAATTTAGCCTACATATTTCCTGGCCTTAAGCCTCAGACTCCCCATTGCTGAAACAGCATGTATCTACCACTGTATCTGGCAGTTATGTGGCCTTCATTATGGTAGAGGTGTCTTTTATGGGTTATGTTGTTCTTTTTCTGTTTTTGAATGCCCCCATATTGTGTACCAGGATTGCCGGTGAAATAGTGAGATTCTGGGTGTGAAACGACTTAGCAGTATGCGCCCAGCCCACAGTTCCTGAGGGATACCAAAGGTGCCTCAAGAGGACTCCATAGCCAGATATTGTCAACAAAGAGAGTCTGTTCTCAGCCCCCATCCAAGTGAGGACTGTCCCCTCCTACCACAGAGTGCCACGAAGGAACACATGCTTGGCTGGCAAAGGTACTTGCCATGTGTCATGGTTAGGGTTTCTATTGCTGCAATGAGACACCAAGAAAGTTGGGGAGGAAAGGGTTTGTTCCACCTACACTTGTCTTTTTTTTGTTTGTTTTTTGTTTTGTTTTGTTTTGTTTTGTTTTCTGGTTTTTCGAGACAGGGTTTCTCTGTGTAGCCTTAGCTGTCCTGGAACTCACTCTTTCGGCCAGGCTGGCCTCGAACTCAGAAATCCACCTGACTATGACTCTGCCTCCCAAGTGCTGGGATTAAAGGCTTGAGCCACCACTGCCCAGCAGAATCATCTTGTGTTTACTTTTTTATTTACACCGTGCTTTATAAACAGTGTGGCTGGCAGTAGAGGCCAGCCCAACTGAGGATTAGTCCTTGTATCTAGGCTTCACGGCTCAGGGTGGTAAAAACCAGATTTTTTGTTTTTAATGAGTCTGTGGGTGGGTGTGTGTCTGAGTGTGTGTATACCTTGTCTGTGGATGCCTATGAAGGGCTTTGGAGCCCCTGGAGCTGGAGTTACAGGTGGTTATGAGCTGCTGTATGGGTGCTAGGAATCAAACCCAGGTCGTCTGGAAGAGCATTGAGTGCTCTTAACCACTGAGCCACCTCTCCAGGAGACCACCCCTCCCCTTTTTAAATTTAAAGATTACTACATACCCCAAGGCTGACCTTGGGCTTTCTAGTCCTTCCTGAGTGCTGAGAGAACACAGGAGGCATGTACCACACACAGCCATGTCTCTACTTAACAACAACAATAGTAATAATAATAATAAAAAAATTACAAGAACTTGCAACTCTCAGCCGCCGTTTTTTGTTTTGTTGTTGGTTAGAGTCTCATGTAGTCCAGGCTAACCTCAAACTTGGTGGCTAGCCAAAGCTGGCCTCCACTTCCTAAATGCTGTGAATACAAGCTTACACCACTACAGAACACCACACCATCCTTAACAGCAGGATTCGAGATAGCCTGTCTTTGATGATATCTGGGCCTCCCTGTGGGATCTGAGCCTGTGACACAGCCCTGCCAGGGTGGTCAGGTTATGTAACTCAGGCTCTGTGTGGATACCCAGTTCTCTACCCCAGCCCACTGGATCCTGCACTGCTCAAGACACCTGGTGGCCTCGGAATCCACCACCACCACCCCACCCCCATGCTCCAGAAGTTAAGCCCTTTCTGTAGCTTTAATAGTTCTGTCCAAGGTTCAGAGGCTCAATTGTTATTTATAGCTGCAAGCTCTTAGCAGAGCACTGGGTAGGTCTGTTAATGTGCATCTAGATCTACTCCAGCACCTAGAAGGAAGTGCTATTAACCCCACTCCCTAGTTACTACAAGGAAGTTAAAAGTTTCAGAAGATTAACTACATCTCACTGCTGGGTCCTTCTGAACTTCTCTACTGTTCAGCTGTTCACTGCAGAGACCGCAGGGTGGACCAGGCTTGGCCCTGTGTAGGTTTACCCAGCCGTCTGGTCTGTAAGCTGGCTTCTGAACTCTGATGTCACCTGCCTCTCAGCCCGGAATCCAAGAGACTGGATGGATGGCTGACTCCCCCAACCCCTTTACACACACACACACACACACACACACACACACACACACACACACAGAGCGGGGGGGGGGGGTCCTCCTGGGGCAGACTAGATAGCCAAGGATGTCCTTGAATTTCTATTCTCCTGTCTGTCCCTCCCAACTCCTGAGATACTAAGTATGTGCCACTAGGCCTAGTTCATGCAGTGCTGGGTCTCCATCCCAGGCTTCTGCGCATGCTAATAAGCACTCCACCAACTGTGTGCAAGCACCTTTGTCAGCTGAGCCATGTCACTAGCCCATAGCACTTTTCAAACCGTGAGAAATGCAGCTTATTGGGCATCATCCACACTACACAACTGGAACCGCCCCGAATGCACACAGGAATCTGTATTTTATTTTATTTATTTTTATTATGTGTATGTGTAGATTTGTATACATGAGTGCAGTACGCTTCAAGGACAGAACTATTAAGCTATGTTTCCAGGTCCCCATCCCAACTCCAATAAAAGACCAACCAGAGAGAACCAAATATAATTCCCAAGCCAGTACTACTGCATGGCTTATAATCCCATGCCACAGTCTGAGCGCCATCCCCGGGGTTCACACGGTGGGTGCCGGCGTCCACTGTGTTGACGTTAGGAGATAGTGCGTTCAGAACATTTAAGTGGGGTCTAGTGGGGAAAAAGTCAGGTCATTGAGGGGAGTGTGTTCAGGAGAAAGCAGTATAGAATGTAGTTCTCACAGCACCCTAATTAGTTGTGAAATGCTTGTTATAAAAGAGTGAGCCAGATTCCCAAGTCACCCTCTGCCTTTTTGTTCCATATTCTGTCTCTCTCCCCGTCTCTCTCTGTCTCTCTGTCTCTGTCTCCCCGCTCCCCGCCCCCAGCATGTAGACCTATTATGACGTGTCTGACTCAGGATGTCCTCACCAGAGCCCTACCTGGGCGCCAGCATCTTATCCTCATTCTGTGAGCAAAATACACCCCTTTTCTTTGTAAGTTCCCCAGCCTCCATTATTCTATTACATTAATAGGGAACGAATAAATAGTATCCACAGGGTGCCCCACTTCTGCTTGGCCCACCTCCAGAGCCTCTGCATCAATAATTTCCAATTAGGGCTCACCTGAAGCTTTTCCTCTCGTCTACACTAAAGCTTTTCTGGTGCTCGGTCTGCCTTGGAAACTGTAAATGCGGGTGCTAGCAGCGAATTCATCTCCTGGTTCTCGTTTGAGTGGTCATTGTCTGGTCCCACTGTTTGAACTAAAGGTGGCAAAAGTGACGGAGTTAAGGAATTAATAGGTTCTATTTCTTAATTATCTTCTTTTTTTTAACATCTCATTAACTCTTTGTGAATTTCACATCATGGACCCCAACCCCACTCATCTCCCCATCTCTTTGCATCTGCCTTCCACCATCACAACCTCCCCCTAAAAGAAAATTAAAAAAAAAAAAAAAAAAAAAAAAAAAAAAAAAAAAAAAAAAAAAAAATATATATATATATATATATATATATATATATATATATATATAAAATAAAAAACAAACAAAACCAAAACCAAATCTTGTGTAAGCTGTAGTATGTCCACACATCTTTATTTGCAAATGTTCATTGCAATGATTCCTCGGTCTGGTTTCAGGCCTCCGGCTTCCACTATACCATCAATACTGGATCCTCACCAGGACTCCTCTCTGTTATCCTGTTGTTGCCCTGTGTCATGGAGATCCTGCAGGTTTGGATCTATAGGACTGGCCTCTCCCTTCACAAGCTCCAGTAGTTCACAGATGGCGTAGATGTCAGGGTGGGCCAACTCAAGTCCCTAGATCCAGGCCTGTGTGGTAGCTGAGTTGGTCAGCCAGCCAGTTGTCCTGTATCCACATGACTAGGAGCTCACTCCTATCCAGCACTGCCACCATAGCTCACCCAATGCCAAATCTGGCGAGGGGCAGGCCCAGCCCTCCCACTCTCATGCCCTAGAGCAAGCTCACCTGAGCCCCCCCGCCCCCCACCAGGGTCAGCTCTACTGTGCTGCCAAGGCATGGTGCAGGACCCAAAGCCAATAAGAGGCAGCTCTGTACAGCCCTTGGTCGTGAACATGTTCCTAGGTAGCAGCTTAGACCAGGGACGTCCCCTTGGCCTTTGTTGGTAATATGAGTCACACACATCGACACAGGGACTTCACTATGGCCTCAGGCAGCAGGGCAGGCTGTGCATATCAGGCTGTTCCTCTCCAGTCTCCAGTTCTGTCTCTCTTCATAGGGCTCAAACCATTTGGCTTTTCTTTCTCTCCTGTCTCTCCATCACATGCTTGCACATCATAATGGCAAGTGGAGGGGGGAGGTGTCTTCCAGGATGCTGCGGGTCTTTTTTAGGGGGGATGGGTGTGTCTCACTATGGTGCCCTAGCTGGATTGGAACTCACTATGTAGACCAGGTTGACCTTGAACTCAAAGACCTGCCTGCCTCTACCTTCTAAGTGTTGGGACCAAACATGAGCACCACCTTGCCGGGTCTGATCTTTTTAAAAATAAGACATAACAACTTTGCTAATGGAGAAGTAGGGAAAGAGGGGTGGTAAGGGAGGAAAGTGGAGAGCAGAAGAGACTTGAATACCACACTGAGCAGCTGGCCCCACTGGCTAACAGGAATGTGGTGCAAGAAGACTGTCCAGTGAGTCTCAGTCAGAAGCTGGGAGTGGGGTGCTGTTAGCGTGCAGCACAGGCTAGACCTTCCCATCCTCCTGCTTCAGCCTCCTAAGGGTTAGAATCACAGGTGGGGGCCACCATGCCCAGGCAGCACTAAGCTATGTTAGGTCTCAGCTGCCGCTATGATTTGACTGCTGAGAATTGAAACTCCAAAATGATGGTCTTTGGAAGTGGGGCCTTTGGGAGGTTGTTAGGATCAGAAGAGGTCATGAGGATGGAGCCCCGTGACCTTTCTAGTGACTTTATAGGAAAAGGAAGAGAAACCGGGGATGGCACACTTTATGTAGCACATGCCAAGCAGGGGCTAGAACCATACATGCCAGCCTCTAGAAACATGAGCCAAATAAACCTGCATTCTGTGTCAACTATCCAGCCTCAGGTACTTCATCATAGCCACAAAACAGACTATAAGAAAGAAGCCCCCTAGGTGAAGGGCTCCAACAAGGCAGTGACTCACTGAGCCTGGACGCAGAGGAAGACCAAGCAGAAGGAACTGCTGGAGCCTGCACCACAGGTTTCTATACCCAGGAGCATAGGCAAAACCACAGGGAGAGAGGGTAGCCAAAGGAGAGGCAAGGATACAGGACTGAGCTGCAGTCAGAGATACGCAGACACAAGGAGGCCCCAGCAGTGGCTGAGAGGAAGACGAGGCTAGCACAGATGGAGCCCTGTTCTCCCCTAAAGAGCAAGGGCTACCCAAGATGTCTGCTGCACCCTCCTTGCCAGTCTCTTCTCTGCAGTTGCCTAGGGGCTGCGGTTAGCTCAACCCTGACTGCCTCCCATTGTTTCTGACCTTTGTACCTGTTGCCCTTCTCTGGTGTCTCGAAAGTCACTCTTTACCACTAAATCAAACACATCTGAGATATGAGACATAGAAAATAAGGGCTGCGGGCAGTGGCACAAAAAGTCTGTCATCCCAGCAATAGGGGCAGAGGCAGGAGAATTAGGAGTTAGGATCTGCCAAGAAGCTCTCAAAACAGTACAAGTCAAAAGTTTTGCAATGAATGTGAATGAATCCTTTGCTTCCTCCCGGTACCTTTGCCAAGAACTTTTGGTTATTAGACAGCCAGATCCTGTCTTTAAAAAATAAAATAAAATAAAATAAAATAAAATAAAATAAAATAAAATAAAGCAGGGGAGGAGGCCAGGGATGTGGGTTCCAAGGATTGAACTTAGGTCAATCAGGTTTATCAGCAAGTGCCCTTGCCTGCTGAGCCATCTCGCTGGCCCCTGGCCTTTCATTTGTGAGCACTGGTGTTATAGATTCTCAGATACAGTTTCTGTGTTTTCTCCTCTCTGTCTATTATGAACCCGACCATGTCTTCAGAAAGTACATAGCACACACTTCCGTACGAGGCAGTACATTTTAGTACACAGAGAGGATTCTCGTTAGGGTCACTACTGCTGTGATGAAACACCATGACCAAAGCAACTTGGGGAGGAAAGGGATTATCTGACTTACACTTCCACTTACTGATCAACACTGAAGGATGTCAGGACAGGAACTCAAGCAAGACAGGAACCTGGAGGCAGGACCTGATACAGAGGTCATGAAGGGGTTGCTTACTGGCTTATTCCTTATGGCTTATTCAGCCTGCCTTCTTATAAAATCCGGGACCACCAGTCCAGTGATGGTACTACCCACAATGCACCGAGTCCCCCCCCATCAATCACTAATTTTAATAATGCCCTACAGCCGGAACTTATGGATATACTTTTTCAGTTGAGAGTCCCTTCTTTCCAATAACTCTAGTGTGTGTGTGTCACACTGACATAGAACCATCCAGGATCAGAGCACTACCTCATTCTTTGAAATATTTAGAATCTTAGTCTGTGGATTGATGGCCTCTTGTGTAACAAATACCCCTCTGACAACGCACTGCCAGTGTCTAACATAGGAACACCCTGCTTTGAGCACTCTGTCCTAGCACGTGCCTTTGAGTACTTCCCTAGAAGGATGGTTTCGAGCCAAAGGAGGTGACTGATGTTTTTAATTTAACAGATATTGCCAAGAAGCAATCTAAAGAATACAAGTCAAAAGTTTTGCCAACGAGTGTGAATGAAGAAGCCCTTGCTTCCTCCCGGTACCCTTGCCAAGAACTAGTGGTCATTATCAATGATTTTAATGCAGTCACACTTTTGGTGAAAAAAATGGCATTTTGTGATTGTCTCATCTTGGACAGTGCAGAATACAAAGCAGTTTCCCTGGAGTTTGTCACGTTTGTCCATTTTATATGATTTTCTTTCCTTTTTTTTTTTTGGTTTTTGAGACAGGGTTTCTCTGTATAGCCCTGGCTTTCCTGAAACTCACTCTGTAGACCAGGCTGGCCTCGAACTCAGAAATCCGCCTGCCTCTGCCTCCCGAGTGCTGGGATTAAAGGTGTGCGCCACCACGCCCGGCTTCTTTCCTTTTTTAAAAAAATAAATTTTAAAGAGATTTATTTATTTCTCTTTTACGCATGTGAGTATTTTGCCTGCACGTATCCCTGTGCGTCAGGTACGAGACTGATGCCCAGGGAGATCAGAAAAAGGCATCAGATCCTGCTGGAACTGGAGTCACAGAGAATAGTGAGCCAGCTGGTGTGGGTGCTGGGATCGAACCTGGGTTCTCCGCAAGAGCTGCAAGTGCTTTTCTTTTAGCCACTGAACCAGTCCCAGATTTTTTTTTTTTTAACTTTCTTATTTGCAAGGATTTCTTGTTATAGATTAATTTGCTTCCTATCATATAGCTGTTACAGATACTTTATTTAGCTTTTGGAGACGAGGTCTCATGAGGCAGAGACCCTGTGGTTAAAAGCATATACAGCTTTTTGTTGTTGTTGTTGTCGTTGTTGTTGTTGTTGCTGCTGCTGTTGTTGCTCTTGTTGAGACAGGGTCTCACCATGCAGCCCCAGCTGACCTGGAACTCACTGTGTAGACGAGATTAGCCTCAGATTCACAGAGCTCCCCTGCCTCTAACCTCAGAGTGCTGGAACTGAAGGCATGTGACACCGGCTCACACATACTGCTTTTGCAGAGGACCATGGCTCCTGAGCTCCACTCCCAGCACCTACACCAGGCAGTTCATGCCCACACCGGGCGGTCATAACTGCCTGTAATGACGGTTCTGGGGGATGATCTGCTGCTTCCAGCCCTCCACAGGCACCTGCATTCATAAGTACTTACCCACACAGAGACATGTACATATAATTAAAAATAAAATAAATCTAAAAGGAAAAAAGGCAAGGTTTCCCATAGCCTAGGCTGCTCTGCCTTTGATTTGTGTCCCAGGGTGACCTTGAGCTCATGATCTACCTGCCTCTGCTGGGATTACTGTGAGTCACTAAGGCTGGTTAGGTGTGCTATACAGACCTGAGTATACAGTCAGCCTGGCTACATCCCCAGCTGTTCCTGTTTCCTCACCACACACACACCCTTTTGGACAGGTTTTTATGTAGCCTAGAGTGATCTGGAACTCCTGATCCTCCTGCCTCCACGTCCCAAGTGGTGGGGATCACAGGCATGCGCCACCACACCCAGCTTCTTCATTATCTCCCCTTATAAAGCTTTGGAATTTTGTGTGATCATGAAAAACAACCTTTTCTTCCTGGTTTTATTTTCTGTGTCATGCTTATAAAGTCCCTTGGTGCCTCAAAATGCATTTCTAAAACACACTCGTCTTTCCCCTAGCGCTTTACTGCTTTTATTTTCTCGCAGACAAACATCTTTGAACCATCTGGAATGATTTTGATGTAGGTAGGACTTTGTTCTTCTTTGTAAATATATTTATTGAATGAACAAAGGAGACACTCTCCAGTCCTATGTAAAGTTGATGGCTTCCTAAAGGATTAGATTAGATGCATAGTAAAGTTGCTTGCTCACCCGACAAATATTTCAAATGCACTTGCTGGCGCGGTAGAAGGCAACAGAGAATCGGATCAGCTACAGCTCCCACCCGTGGGGGCTCAGTTCATGGAGGAGGCAGACACTGGCCAGACAGCATGCTGGTTATAAAAGCTTGCTGAAGAGACATGAGCATATGGTAAAGGAATCTCTCTTGGTTTGGAGGTCAGAGAAGGTGTCACTGGTGAAAGAAGGGATTTCAGGGCCAGGAGGAGGTATAGAGAGACTTCATCACAATGACCAGTGTCCCACCCCATCCCACCCACAGGAACCTGGAGGGGAGAGGACACCTGGAAGTCCGTCAGGACTGAAGCAAGGTACCTGGACCTTTAGCGCCTCTTTCTCTCTCCACCCAGCCTGACGAACTTTGTCCTGACAGTGTCTCTTTCTTTCCAGAAAAGAGTGAGAGAAATCTGTGAGTAGCTACCTGCGGCTTTCCTGGAGGCTGAGGGAGGGAGGGTCCAGTCCTGACATGGGTGTCTGTGCATCTCATCGCCATGTTCACTTCACAGAGTCAGGCCATGGTGGTTCAAGCCTTTAATCCCAGCACTTGGGAGGCAGAAGCAGATGGATTTCTGAGTTCGAGGCCAGCCTGGACTACAAAGTGAGTTCCAGGACAGCCAANCTGAGCTCCACTCCCAGCACCTACACCAGGCAGTTCATGCCCACACCGGGCGGTCATAACTGCCTGTAATGACGGTTCTGGGGGATGATCTGCTGCTTCCAGCCCTCCACAGGCACCTGCATTCATAAGTACTTACCCACACAGAGACATGTACATATAATTAAAAATAAAATAAATCTAAAAGGAAAAAAGGCAAGGTCTCCCATAGCCTAGGCTGCTCTGCCTTTGATTTGTGTCCCAGGGTGACCTTGAGCTCATGATCTACCTGCCTCTGCTGGGATTACTGTGAGTCACTAAGGCTGGTTAGGTGTGCTATACAGACCTGAGTATACAGTCAGCCTGGCTACATCCCCAGCTGTTCCTGTTTCCTCACCACACACACACCCTTTTGGACAGGTTTTTATGTAGCCTAGAGTGATCTGGAACTCCTGATCCTCCTGCCTCCACGTCCCAAGTGGTGGGGATCACAGGCATGCGCCACCACACCCAGCTTCTTCATTATCTCCCCTTATAAAGCTTTGGAATTTTGTGTGATCATGAAAAACAACCTTTTCTTCCTGGTTTTATTTTCTGTGTCATGCTTATAAAGTCCCTTGGTGCCTCAAAATCCATTTCTAAAACACACTCGTCTTTCCCCTAGCGCTTTACTGCTTTTATTTTCTCGCAGACAAACATCTTTGAACCATCTGGAACGATTTTGATGTAGGTAGGACTTTGTTCTTCTTTGTAAATATATTTATTGAATGAACAAAGGAGACACTCTCCAGCCCTATGTAAAGTTGATGGCTTCCTAAAGGATTAGATTAGATGCATAGTAAAGTTGCTTGCTCACCCGACAAATATTTCAAATGCACTTGCTGGCGCGGTAGAAGGCAACAGAGAATCGGATCAGCTACAGCTCCCACCCGTGGGGGCTCAGTTCATGGAGGAGGCAGACACTGGCCAGACAGCATGCTGGTTATAAAAGCTTGCTGAAGAGACATGAGCATATGGTAAAGGAATCTCTCTTGGTTTGGAGGTCAGAGAAGGTGTCACTGGTGAAAGAAGGGATTTCAGGGCCAGGAGGAGGTATAGAGAGACTTCATCACAATGACCAGTGTCCCACCCCATCCCACCCACAGGAACCTGGAGGGGAGAGGACACCTGGAAGTCCGTCAGGACTGAAGCAAGGAACCTGGACCTTTAGCGCCTCTTTCTCTCTCCACCCAGCCTGACGAACTTTGTCCTGACAGTGTCTCTTTCTTTCCAGAAAAGAGTGAGAGAAATCTGTGAGTAGCCACCTGCGGCTTTCCTGGAGGCTGAGGGAGGGAGGGTCCAGTCCTGACATGGGTGTCTGTGCATCTCATCGCCATGTTCACTTCACAGAGTCAGGCCATGGTGGTTCAAGCCTTTAATCCCAGCACTTGGGAGGCAGAAGCAGATGGATTTCTGAGTTCGAGGCCAGCCTGGACTACAAAGTGAGTTCCAGGACAGCCAAGACTACACAGAGAAACCCTGTCTCAAACAAAACAAAACAAAACAAGTCTCTAAAGAGGCTGGTGTGGAGCTAGACAGGGGACTCTTATTTGCCCATTAAAACTCAAAGTCCCCAGCAGCTGTTTCAGAGGGGAGGAAGAGAAATGGTAGCTTGGTGACTTCCCCCTTACCCCACCAAGTGCTAGGATACAGGCATGTACCACCACCATGCCCACTCATTAAGGATTTTTTAAAATTTATGTTGATTTTATGTATATGAGTGTTTTGACTGCCATGTATGTCTGCACAGATGCACACCGTGAGTGGAGGCCAGAAGATGGAATCAGATCCCCTGGAACTGGAGCTACAGATAATTATGAGCTGTTAGATGCATCAGATCCCCTGGAACTGGAGCTACAGATAATTGTGAGCTGTTAGACACATCAGATCCCCTGGAACTCGAGCTACAGATAATTGTGAGCTGTTAGACGTGGGTGCTGAGACTTGAACCCAAGTCCTCTGCAGGAGCAGCAAGTGCTCCTAACCGCTGAGCTGTCTCCAACCCTGCACCTGTGCTTTAAAGAATCATTCTTTATTCTTTTTACATTTATACAAGGATGTAGTGGTACCTCCTTGTAATCTTAACACTTGAGTGCTGAGGCAGGAAGCTTGTGAATCTGAGATACATAAAGACATGCTTGAAAAAGAGGAGGAAAAGAAGAGAGGAGAGAGAGAGAGAAAGAGAGAGAGAGAGGGAGAGAGAGAGAGAGAGAGAGAGAGAGAGAGCGAGCCTGAGCCTAGGGGTCAAGAATCCTGGGTTCCAGGACAGGCTGGGCATTGTTAGCTGCCATTGGTCCCTCCTTCCCAGGCTAGATGCTGGGCTAGCATCCTACTCTAATCAGGAGGGATGGGAACAGAATGCACCCAGAGCTTCAGGGAAAGGTCAGTGGGGTGGGGGCAGAAAGGAGGTCAGGAGCAGCTTCAGGGAAGAGTGCCTGATTTGTGAGCATCCTCCCACTGGCGGGTTCCAGGCCTGGCACTATTGATGCCTGGAGTCTCCTTAGAACTCTGCAGAGCTCCTTAGGCTCTCTCTGTCCTTTCTGTCTCTGCCCATGTCTTCTCCTGGGTTGAGAGCTCCAGCCTGGTTAACCTCTACTGGTCCCCCAGAACTCAGACCAGAAAATGTCTCCTCTAGAAGTCTTCCCTGCTCCACCGATCTGGCCTTCCAAAACTTCACCTTCTCCATTGCACTTATTGGACATAGGTGTGGTCACCCCCACCATGACCCTGCCTGTACAATAAGCATGCTACATGCCAAGCCACAGCCACAGCCATCTTGGACCCCAAGTGCCTGACAGGGAGTGAATTCCCTGCTGGTAAGTATTCAGTGGAGTGGACTGGGCTTGCTGGCCAGCTATGGCCTATAAGGACACTCTATATGAGCAAGTCTTCTCTCCCAAATTATTCCTCATTGGCAGGGCATCCTTCACTGGGAAGGGCAGGGACCTGAAAGGCCCAAATGATGTTGGGGCAAGGAACAAGGACCTTCTACAACTTACAGCCAGCAAGTGGGAGATGAGTTAGCCACCCAGACCTGGAGTCCCCACTCTGGACCCTGTAGGCACACTCCCTAATTTCTCCTCTTAGAAGCACCCTATACCAGGTTTTTCTTAGCCTCACCCAGGCCACTCCTTCTCTATAACACCCGCCTCTGTGTCCCATTTCCTGGGATGTAAGATTTCAAGGAAGCAGAGAAGGGACCAAGTCTCCTTAGAGTGGAGAAACAGTGCATCTTTCATTAGTGGAAGTCAAGGCCTCTCTCTGAGGGGGAAGAAGATAGATCTGACTATGGAAGCAAGCAAAGCAGCTGCTCTTGCCTTACTGCATCTTGGAAGGACATCAAAAAGCCAGCTGAGATGGCAATGACAATAGGTGAGCTCACTAAAATAACTCCCAGACAGACAGGCAGGGAGGCGCTGTCCCCTGGCTTCTTGTCAGGAGACGCTGGCTCCCAGCCTCTGCTTTCAGTGTGGATGGGAGCGCCTGGGCAAGCTACCACCCCTCGTCAGAGACTGCCCAGAGGATTCCCACCGAGAATTAGACTAGACAGCCTGTGAGTATGTACCGATTTGAGGGCACACTTGGGAGGCTGAGGCAAGTGGATGTCTATGTTCAAGACCAGGCCAATCTACATATTAAGTTCTGCTCTACCCGGGGCTACAAAGCATGAAATTCTGTCTTAAAATAACAAATTAAAAAAATTAAAAATATTGAAATTGCACTGACTGTCCTCAACAAAAAGTAAGGTAGATGGTTCCTGAAGAACATCATTGGCTTCTGGCCTCCACAGGCACAAACACACATGCACAAACACACATGCACACACACACACACACACACACACACACACAGGTACATATTATCCAGGTAGGACTACATACCATAACAAAACCCTGTCTCAAAAAAAAAAAAAAAAAAAAGTCAGGCTCACAAATGGATGCCCATATGTCAAGGTTCTGTTTGTTCTGTGACAATGTGAAAACTGCACATTTTTCAAGATGAAAAAAACAACCAAACAACCAAACAAACAAGCCTCATGTACCACCTCCTACTGCTGCTGCTCCATTGGGAAGCCCCCAGGAGTCCAGGCCCATGAGGAGGGCAGACAGACCCAAGGATAGGCAGCTCTGATAGATGTTCAAGACCTGAAACCTAGAACCCAGCCTATAGGTCAGGAAATGGAGATGAGTATTGTGTGGCCAATTGAGGGCGTTGGAGGCTTTGTGTCTCTGTGACCAGAGACCAGACAGAAGCAGCGATGGCTCACTGTTTCAGGGAGAGCTCAGTCCATCCTGAGGCGAGGGCGTGGTGGGTCCATGACAGTAGAAGCTGTGACAGAGGCTCCTCACATTTGACCAAGATGCACAAACTGTGCTGCGAAGCCTGGCCTTGGTGAACCTTGAGACCCATCCTCCCTTATCATCTACTTCTCTCGGCCACACCCTACCTCCTTAGCACTCCACAGCCTTCCAAGGAGCACTTCAAACTGAGGATTGAGCACTCAAAGCGTGGGCCCATGTGGGCATTTCAGATTAAAACCGTAACATCGGGATGGAGAGATGGCTCAGTGGTTAAGAGCACTGACTGCTCTTCCAGAGGTCCTGAGTTCAATTCATAGCAACCACATGGTGGCTCACAACAATCTGTAATGGGTTCTGATGTCCTCTTGTGGTGTGTCTGAAGACAGCGACAGTATATATATATATATATATATATATATATATATCCATCCAGATTGGCTCTGTCAATCTGGATCAAGACTTCGGGGAATCTGATGTCCGTAGGTTTATTGCTAGTATATTTAAACACAATATAACTTGGGGTAGGGCAGGGGACATCTCCTGGTGTAATACAATCCCTGATATACAAGGAAACATAATTACTTCAAAATTCAACTCAGGGTACATCTCATTGCTTCCAAGAAGATGGGTTCTGGAGATAGACTACCTTAATAGCTTAAGGGCCTAGGAAAGGATCTGGCTTGGTCTCAGCCATACAGGTAGCTTAAAGGCCATTTGGGCTATTAGCCACCTCCGGTCCTGGTTGTGGGAGCTTGGGGGAGCCTCTGGCTATACAGATAATATAAGGGTCATTTAGAATATTAGGTATCTCTGGCCCTGGTTGTGGATGTAATTTGGCTCAACAGATAACACAGGCTATTAATCACTTCAAATTCCCAGCTTTGTGGATGAAAGAACAGGTTTCATGTCCTGCGAGAGGACAATCCTATGTGTTTACCATTCCTGGTTTTCCTGGAGATCTGTTGGGCACAAGAACCTTTGTGCTGGGCTCCCAACAGCCAGCCACTTCTCCTTTTGGTTTCCTAGAAGTCTTCCTGCTTCCAAGCACTGTGGCCGTCTCCCTTTGGAAGTCCTGTGTGTGGCTCTGGGGAAGCAACCTTGTTCACTCACCACCCCAGCTCCATGGTAGATAAACATTTCTGTTGAAGCACTTACATCAAGGCGGCAAGAGGACTCAAAAGACAAAGGTGCTTGCTGCCCAAGACGGATAACCTGAGTTCAATCCCTGGAACCCAAGTGGTTAAAGAAGAGAACCCACTCCTTGTCCTTTGACCTTCTCTTGTGTGCTGTGGTACATGCTTATGTACACACACGCACACGCACACGCGCACGCGCGCGCGCACACACACACACACACACACACACACACACACACACGAGCATGTTCCTGTCATTTCATCCCTCCTGAGTCCAAGGCAGGAAGAACCCTGTGGGTTCAGGAACAGCCCGAGCTATGTGGTGAGTTCTAGTCCAATCCCAGCTACTGAGCTCAAAAACACAAAACCAAAAGCATTTCCTACACTGTACACATACAGTCCATATCTATTGGTTCAAGAACATGCATGGGTCCAGACAGATCAATTGAAGCCTTTCCCTGGAACCTTAAATTGAATTTATTGAAAACAGGATGGATACTACTGGGTGAATTTCTCATCACAGAAGAAGGCAAGCTGTGACTCAAACCCAGAAGGGAGAGAACAGAGGAGCCATGAGGCTGTGGGTATACTGACTACCCAGCCATGCTTCTGCCACCCTTGGATTTCTTAGGTATACAAAGTGGCAAGTTCTTGTTTGTTTGTTTGTTTATCTTAATTAAAACTTTTTAGGCAAGGGGATGGAGAGATGGCTCAGGAGTTAGGAAGAGCACTGGCTGCTCTTCCGGGGGGTGTAGGTTCAATTCCCAGCACACACATAGCAGCTCACAACTGTCTGGAACTCTAGTTCCAGGGTATCTGATACCCTCACACAGACACATGCAGAAAAAACACCAATGCACTTAAAATAAATAAATTATCTTTTTTTTTTTTAAAATTTAGGCAGAGTCTTACTCTGTAGCCTTGGCTGGCCTGGAACTCACTGTGTAGGCCAGGCTGGACTCAAATTCAGAGAAATCCACCTGCCTCTGTCTCTTGAGTGGCGCCACAAGAGTCACCTTTGTTTGCTTGCTTTGTAATTTTTTTTGTTTTGTTTTGTTCTGTTTTTTGTTTATTTGTTTCTGAAACATGGTTCTCATATAGCCCAGGCTAGTCTCAAATTTGACATGTAGCTGGAGATACCTCAGACTTCTGGTCCTCTCCTCTGGTATTACAGGCATGTGGCACAATGCCTGGCATTCAGTTCCTTCTACTGGGTAGTATTAGGTGGAGGGCCGCAGCCTCACTTGGATAGAGAACAGGGTGGCATGGTGAACATTCTCCAAGGTAGATTAGCCCATGTGGTGCTGAAGGGGACCGGAAGGGAAGGGGAAGCAGGAGCTATCTTGCCAGCCACCCACGAGCCCGTCATGGTGTACTGCTCTGATCTCGGGACTGCCATCTGCAGAGAGATGTACTCATTTGCAAACCACCCCGAGACTGCTTGTTCCTGGGAAGCTTGCAGAGAATGGGACACTTTCCAGTGAAATAAATATAAAGAGATCTTTCCAGTCTAGGGAGAGATGAAACACGGGGCATGTGCCAGGCATAGCGGTGTCTCCTCAGCTCTTAAACTCTCAGCCACCCACCTGAACGTGGGGATAAAATGTCCACCACTCCATGTAAGGCACTCACCCTAACTAAAAATTGCTTTTTAGTTCTGTGTGCATTAGTGTTCATATATGTATAAGGGAGTGTGCATGTTAACAGGTTGAGCGTCTTAGTGATTTGCTACATTTTGGAGACAGGGTTTCTCTGTGTAGCCCTGGCTGTCCTGGAACTCACCCTGTAGACCAGGCTGGCCTAAAACTCATAGATCTTTCTGCCTCTGCCTCCCAAGTGCTGGGATTAAAGATGATCATCTGGTGACACTTTAAAAAAAAAAGTAATTTTAGCGTGTATGTATGTGTCTATGTGTGTGCATCTGTGTGTGTGCATCTGTGTGTATGTGCATCTGTGTGTGTATGTGCATCTGTGTGTGTGCATCTGTGTGTATGCATCTGTGTGTGTGTGCATCTGTGTGTGTGTATCTGTGTGTATGCATTTGTGTGGGGGCATCTGTGTGTGCATCTGTGTGTGTATCTGTGTGTGCATCTATGAGTGTGTGTATCTGTGTGTGTGAATCTGTGTGTGTGTATCTGTGTGTGTGTGCATCTGTGAGTGTGTATCTGTGTGTGTGTGCATCTGTGTGTGTGCATCTGTGTGCGTGTGTCAGTGTGTCCACCATGGTGGCCCTCAGAGGAGTCTTTTTTTTTTTTTCTTGCACCATGTGAGTCCCAGGAATGCAATGCAAACTATCAGTCTCGGCATCTGGCACCTTTGCCTTCTGAGCCATCTTGCTTGAGAACTCTGTCTCAAAGTGTCAGACACTGAACCTGGAGCTCACTTATACATCTAGACTGGCTGGCCAGGAAGTTTCAGGAACCCCCACCTCTGCCTCTGCAGTGCTGGGGTTAGAAGCACGTGACACATTATCTGGGCCCTGGGACCTAGACTTGGGTCTTCATGTGTGGGTAGCAAGTGTGGTACTGACTGGGCCCTCTTCCCAGCCCTCCAAAATGCTCACAATGGAAAGAAAAGTTTAAAATCAATCCTCTAAGAGGATTCAGAAAGATAGAAATGGATGGTGCTCGGAGAGGCTGGAGACCCACATCATAGTCACCGTTCTATTGCTCTGAAGAGATACCATGACTATGACAACTCCTATAAAGAAAAGGATTTAGCTAGGGTCTTACCTGACAGTTTCAGAATCTTGGTCACTATTATCATGGTGGGGAACCTGGAGGCAGGCATGATGCTAGAGCAGTAGCTGAGAGCTTTATATCCTGATTG